>KQ992460.1:31527-48540 GCA_001598015.1 Dorcoceras hygrometricum | reverse complement strand
AAGTACTTGCGAAGGACTAGAATATGTTCATGGTCTATAGGGGGTCGTGAACTGGAAACTGAAGGCTACACTGATTCTAGCTTCCAGTGTGACGTGGATGATTCGAAATCAACCTCTGGATTTGTATTTCATGCTCAATGGTGGTTCTGTCTCTTGGAAGAGTTCCAAGCAAGACACCATCGCGGATTCAATCACTGAGGCTGAGTACATTGCAGCATCAGCTGTTGCTAAGGAGGCCGTATGGATAAGGAATTTCGTCCAAGAGTTGGGCGTCATTCCTAATGGAGTTGGTCCAGTCCCGGTGTACTGCGACAACACGGGTGCCGTTGAGCAAGAAAAGGAGCTTAGGTCTCACCAAAGATCCAAACACATACTGAGGAAATACCACATAATCCGGGATATTGTGGCTAGAGGTGACATAGCAGTTGATAGAGTCGCCTCTGCGGACAACGTTGCTGATCCACTTACGAAGCCCTTGCCAGGACCCTTGTTTGAAAAACATCGCGAAACAATTGGACTGCGTCTGATGAGTAGTTGGCTTTAGGGCAAGTGGGAGATTGTTAGAGTAGATGCCCAACTAGCCAACTTGTGGCGTCTGGGTTTGTAGACTCTTGTATGAAACAGTCTTTATATATGATATTAGCATTCTTTTATATGGCGTTCTTTACTTTCATTATGTGTGTAATGATTTGCAATTGCGTTGAGTAAAGACCTAGAATGCACTTAAGCGTATGTTAGACGTGATAGTGGGTATGACGACTATCATGGAACACATCTAATAGTCGCTGTGTATTCTGAACATGTTCCTAGTCGTTGGGCCGTCAAAATGAGGATAAGGCCGCCCGAGTTCGAGACTAGTATCTGTGATGCGAAGTACCATGTTTCATTGGTAGGGAACATTGTGATGTTCTGAGCATGCAGATAGATAGTGACCTGGTGATCTATCGAACTACCCTCCTTCGGACTTTCCAAGTGGTTACCATTTGTCGAGTGGATAAGTCCGAGGTCTTGGTTGTACTGATTAGTCCTCATGACTCGAAACGTCATTGAGACTCTACATGATAGGCGTCTCACTTTGACCCGTTTGCCGACTCACTTGGGGTCATAAGGCGTCGGGATTGGGTGAGACCCCGATGCATGTAGGAGTCGATGCATCGTTGTCGAGGATTCACCGCTCGCAGACATGCGTGGATATCCTATGCTATCTGAGGGGATAATAGTGTATAAATCTCTGGCCAGAGTACTAGAAGTGTTTTAGGTAAATGTGTTTACCTAGTTACACTCGCGATGTCACTATTTGATCTCCAAGATGTATGCATAGCTATCGGATCTATAGCGACTCTCGATTTACCAATGGTCGTTGATCTGATCGGGATATATGGATTGAAAGGACCGTACTGTACGCTAACCACGACCAACTGGTTCTTGCAGGCACTATCAGTGATACCTAGGGGATCATGGGGCGATGTTGCTAGACGCTCTTACCATGATCCGATGGGCAGGTCCGGAATTGTGATTCCGGAGCCACAATGGTTGTGGGCCCACGGCTAGCTGTATCCCTGAACCCTTGAGGGTCACACAAGTACTGGATTCGAGATTCCCGCACGGATACTCGGCTCAATGTGTTGAGCATACGAAGAGGATTTTGGGAGTGCGACTTCCTAAAAGGTCAACAGAGGTCAAATCGTGATTTGCCGATGTTGAGGGGCAAAACGGTCATTTTGCATTGGGGTTCTGAAAAATGATTTTTCAGATCATAGTATTCAGTTTTGTAAATTGATTCGATCTGTCCGATCTGATCGGCGATCGGAGTTATAATGAATTCTCGGTGATGGGGATGAACTGAATGTTCACCCGTTGGACCCGGGCCCGTTGGGCCGGATCCAAACCCATCTTTAATTCTATTTAATTAGAACTAACCTTAGACTTCATAACACTTAAGAATTAAACCCTAAACCTATCTCTTTGGCCGCCGCCCCCCTCTCCTCTCTATAAGCCGCCGCCGCCACTTCGTCGGAAATTGTTCCGGTCAAATTTGACGAGGAGAATCCGTCCGTGCCGATCTCGTCAGGCCTTCTAGTGCAGGCTGACGAAGGAATCCTGTCTCCGGTCGTGGACCTGATTGACGATATCTACCGCTGCCTACCGTGAAGTGGCATACGAAGAGGATTTTGGGGAGTGCGACTTCCTGAAAGTCAACAGGGGTCAAATCGGGGTTTCCCGCTGTTGAGGGGCAAAACGGTCATTTTGCGCTGGGGTTCTGAAAAATGGTTTTTCAGATCATATCATTCAGTTTTGGAAACTGAATCGATCGGTCCGATCTGATCGGCGATCGGAGTTATGATGAAGTCTCGATGGTGGAGATGAACTGAATGTTCATCGTTGGACCCGGGCCCGTTGGGCCGGTCCAAGTCCAACTCTTAAGCTTATTTAATTAAGCCTAAACCTAGACTTCAACATAAAAGACACTTAACCCTAAACCTAGATTGAAGTAGCCGCCTCACCTCCTCTCCATATACGCCGCCGCCGCCGCCGCCGCCGCCCGTCTTCGCCGGAAAATCGTTTCCGGCCAATTCGACGGGGAGAATCCGTTCGTGCTGATCAGTCCTTCTAGTGCAGGCTGACGAAGGAGTCTCGTTTCTGGTCGTGGACCAGATTGGCGATATCTACCGCAATCTACCGAGAAGAGCCGACGTTATTGTAACTACGGTTGGAGCCAGACACAAGTGCCAGCAAGGTAGTCGCCTAAACATCCTATGAATGTCGTAGTTTGTTAATGAATTTTTCGTATTGATCGTCTCCCGGCCGTTTATTTATTTTCTTCCGCTGCCTAGCCGCTCTATCCACCTTCGGGGGCACCACCAGCTGGGCCATCTCCACGACCAGCTGAGAAACCTGGATAACCTGAACAACAAACAGGCAAACAAAGCAATCCTACCCCAAAGGGACAGAGGTCAAACCCCAGTACGGAGAGCAGCATAATACAGCAAACAGATAGCAACAGATATAAATACACGTGCTATGTATGAGAAAAACAGAAAGCAACCGCCGCAGGCTACAACCGAAGCAGGAGCCAAAGGAACTTAAGAATAGCTCAACAACTGATAACAAAGCGAATGGAAGATAGTGGCCACGGTGTGTGAGGTCATGGTAGCTATCCACTCGTCTCAACACACTGTACCAGATTCATAACAGATCACTCAACCTGCTGTTGTCCAACTCATGAGGTTTGGTATCTATCCACTCGGCTCATAGCGGCTAACAACAACCCAGCAGGGAGATGAGGGTCACGGTATTGCCGCTTGTCCTCAACAAAGCATCCTGGTACTCACAGGTTAGCATAACAAGGCACGGCTAATAAGATCTAAGCTCAACATGGAAAATGCGTGTATGCAGATGCGACAGATTATATCAATAACACAATAGCATACACGGCACAACACACCAGTAACATACACATATATCCATGCCTATCCCAAAGTTGTAAAACAAGCTCACATCCGTACCTTAGCTTTTTGAGCTACAATTACCACAACATGAGTCCCGAGCACTCATATCTGAAACCTTCTAAGCCAACAACAACGACAATACTCAGAAACAGTAGCACAGAACTACGAACTGGGAGCTACGAGCTCCACCAGCTCTATCCTACCCTTCCAGCACAACAGATAGCTCTAAACGAAGCATAAGGGAGGATCTAGCTCTTACTCAAAAGCACTACCTGAACGGAAAAGCAAATCTGTTCAAGCACGAACCAACGACGCACTGCTGCTACTTCACGTTCCTCTTCTAGCTATCCACAGCCTTCGAAAGAGGTATAGAAAGAACGGTCTTGGCAAGAGGAGTCCAACGCAACCACCCTTGCTCCAAGATATGCCGACTACCGCCAAGAATCGGAGAAGATAAGGTTCGATGAACAGTAATGGTTTCACTGTAGCAGAAGGTAAGCAATCGGGGAAGAGAGATATATCTTCTAAGTGTCGAGAAAGAATAATGGCGTATGAAACAACCAAGTCCTTTATTAATAACGTAGATCTGCTCAAATCTAGTGAACAGTAACCACCGACAAATCGAGGTCCACAGCTGACACCAGCTCAGATCTGAGTACCACTCCAGATCTGGACTCTACGCCAAAATAGATTTGGGACTCCTCCAAACGACGTCGCGCAGAAGTCACTCTCCCACTGGTATACATCATCCCGCTAGCACCACATCCGCTATCGCTAAAACGGTGTCGCATCATTCCAACACAAAAGACTCAGAGCTTACGCACACAAACCTGTCAAATCTGAAAACCATGAACCGCACCGATCTACACCAAAACCACGAACCGGCCGGTCCATGCATTACCAGCCACTAGCACAACTCAAATCTGGTTTCTCCCAAACGACGTCGCTTCGCTACCCGCACAGGATATTCAACTAGTGTGCCCAGAATGGCTAGCGACAACCAGATTTTACCACAATTCTCAAATCTGATCACGTTCCTGCAAAATTCTCCAACATTCCATCCAAAATTCATACAAGCCCGATACGTTCACCAAGCGTACCAGCTCAAAGCTGGTCCATCCCAGATCTGTCCACGTCAAATCTGGTCTATACTAAACCCGATTAATTAACTTAATTAATCCAATAATCTTTCGGGTCTCACATTCCTCCCACACTGAAAATAAGATTTCGTCCTATAAATCAAATAACACTCTAGAACTGAACAAAAACCTGAACAAAAAACCAACACTATGCACAAAACAATCAGCAACCCCCCTAACACGCAACAAGAGGCTACTAACCAAGAGTTCAAGATAACTGGGAAGACAACAACAAGCAAACTAGCTACTGGAGTCAACGCAAAATCTACTCAAAACAGATGAGGCCACTCACGTTGCATTTTCTCCTCTAACTCCCACGTAACTTCTTCTCTACCGTGTTTGCTCCACTGGACCATCACCAAATGAATGGTCTTGTTCATGAGCTGTTTCTCTTTTCTATCCAAAATCTACAAGGGATACTCAACATAACTCAGAATTCGATCAAGCTCTACCTCGTCTGTTCGTAGCACATGCGAAGGATCTGGATCATACTTCCTCAACATAGACAAATGAAACACATCATGCAATGAGGACAGATCTGGTGGCAACAACAATCGATAAGCCAAAGGACCAATCCTTTCTACGATCTCATAAGGTCCAACATAACGAGGAGCTAACTTTCCCTTGAGACCAAATCTCATAACGCTTCTGAAAGGAGAAGCTTTCAAGAAAACTCTATCGCCAACCTAAAATTTAAAGGCCTACGCCTGCGGTTTGCATAGCTATCTTGGCGATCTTGTGCAGCTTTCATACGTTGACGAATCAGATCTACCTGATGTGAGACCTGTGTTTTCACGATCAGGTGTTGCTTGAGTTGAAATCAGCTGGTAGTAGATGCGTGAGTTGAAGTCATCGATTTTTCCTAAGTGTTGGCAATCAGCAGTTGGAGATATCAGCAGTAGTAGTAGGAATCAGTTGGGGCAGCAGTGCTTCGTTAGATTTCAGTCGTTGGTCTATTAGCGTGTTTCCAGCTGTTGCGAGAGACCAGCTGTTGCGAGTGATCAGCTGTTGGTATTTTAGTTGCGATGATCAGCAGAGAGCACTAAGGGACTCTGAAGCGACGACATTTTGTGAACAGGAACCAGCTGTTGGTTTCGTTAGCGTGTTTTGTATTGGGTAGCGAAACTATGTCGTTTTGATAAGTTGGAACGACAGCGTTTTGAGTGGAGCGCTTTGTACCAACTGTTGGTTATGATAGACATCAGCTGTTGAGAGATTTGGCGTGTTGTTTTATTCAGCTGCTGGTTTGTTAATCAGCTGTTGGTAGCGAGGTGACGTGTACCTCTGCGACGTCGTTTGGTTAAGTTGGTGCGACGCCGTTTAGCCTTAGCGTTGTTTGAAAGATCAGCTGTTGGTTCGATCAGCTGTTGGTTAGCGATCAGCAGTGACTAGCAAGCTACGTCATTTTGTTTAGTTGTTCGCTGTTTAGCGATAGGCAAAAGCTGATGTGAGATTTCAACTGCTGGTTGATATAGCAGCGATGGCGACTGTTTTGTCGGTGGAATTTGTTCCAACTTCTGTCGGCTGTTGAGAAGTGTATTTTAATAGAGGACTTGGCTGATGTTCTCTATTATTGGTTCCCCGATACTTAGCAAATATTTCCCCGATTAGCTGGTTGATATAGCAGCGATGGCGACTGTTTTTGTCGGTGGAATTTGTTCCAACTTCTGTCGGCTGTTGAGAAGTGTATTTTAATAGAGGACTTGGCTGATGTTCTCTATTATTGGTTCCCCGATACTTAGCAAATATTTCCCCGATTCCAAATCTTTGTCTCGGACCATAGTTACTGTTCACCGTAACCTTATCCGTCCTAATTTCCGATGGTATACAACTCCGACGAGAGTGAGAGTGGTAGCGTTGGACTCCTCTCGCTAAGGCGCTTCATTCTATACCTCTTTAGAAGGCTTTGGAGGAGCTGTAAGAGGATCACAGGATAGTTAAGATATCTCCCTTGTGTAGTTTGTTAGCATAAGCGTCCCTGCCGTGCCAGTAGTTCATTGGGGTAAGTGAGAATTCTACCTTTAAGCTTTGTTAGAGCTTTTCGTTAAGTTAGGAAGGTAGATAACCGCTGGTGGAGTTGTAGCTCCCAGCTGCTGTTGTTTTGTGTTTCGGATTTTGAGCAGTAGCTTGATTTAGCAGGTGACAGATCTGTGTTGCTCGGACTTCTTTGTAGCAGCTATGTGTGTGGTAATTGTAGCTCAGAAGCTGGTGAGGTACGGATGTTGAGCTTGTATTACGGCTGGAATTGGCATGGATATTATGTGTTTGCTGTGTATGCATTGCATTGTTGTTTATGTGTTGGTTTAACTGTTGAATTGCATACGCATTATCAATTCCATTCAGCTGTTGCAGCCATGTCCTGTTGTTATTGCTGTTCTGTTCTTACCAGATTTTGAGGGCGAGCGGCAATACCTCACTCTCATCTCCCTGCTGGTATTACCGTGTGCTTGTACACACACCAGTGGCCACTAATCTTTCCTCGCAGAATTTGTTATCAGCTGTGGTGCTGTGCTTGAATTCCTTGGCTCCTTGTTCAGTTGTAGCCTTCGATTGTTGTACCGTTATTCATGCATAGCATCTGCATCTTATCTTTTGCTATTCATTGCTGTTTTATAGTTGCTCTCCGTACTGGAGTTTGACCCCGAGGTCCCTCTGGGGCTGTTGTGTTGTTTTCCTGTTTGTGGTTCAGGTTTTCCAGGTTATTCCACTGGCCGTGGCTTTGACCCAGCTGGAGGTGCCCCAGGAGGTAGATAGAGTGTCCCAGTTATGTATATTATCTATATGCACTGGTATCACCGCGGGTGGGATGTCCCGGGTGATGCTTAGATCTATATAGTTGGCAGTCTACCAATACTTGTGTTGTATTCAGCCGTGTGGCAGTAGTTGTATTTGACTGGTTGTATTGTTGTGGTTTTATAGAACTAGGATTATTTTGAGTATTGATGTAATTTAAATTATGTTATCTTTCTGTCAGGCCAAAAGCAAAAATTTTAACCACTTTTTAGTTACTTCCGCTTGTGTTTGTGTGGTTTACTCTGATATGAGCACGAGGCCTGACATTTTTGGTATCAGAGCTTAAGCTGGGATAAGCTCAATTTATTTGATCACACTTGAGTCTAGGCACAGTGTTGTGTGTTGCTTGTGCTTGACTATGTGACTTATGTGTTGCATATTGTTTGTGATATATGCTATCTATGTTGTACTTGTTATGTGTTATCTTATCCTGTTTAGTGCCTTCGTAGAGATGCCGCATAGACGTAGGGGTAGAGGTAGAGGGCAGTTTCAGGACGATTCTGGAGGTCAGAATGAGGATCAGCGTAGTTTCCCTTCTCGTGGTCGCGGTAGGCGAGAGGAGGATGAAGTTGACGACTTGACAACCCGTGTGGAGAGAATGGAGATTGTGATGGCTAGGTTCCAACGGATGAGTCCCCAGATCTTTAACGGTGACGAGTCTAGCGAGGATGCGGATTCGTGGCTACGGCACATCAATGGTTTGTTCGATCGTGTTCAGTACGACGATGTTCTTCGGTTGAGTTTGGCGATCTTCCAGCTGAGGAAGAGTGCGGAGCGTTGGCGGCGTGGCGCTTCAAGGACGCTAGAGGAGACAGGTGTGGAGATCACTTGGGAAAGCTTCTGTGTTGCCTTTCGGCAGGAGTACGTCCCGGAGTCGTATGTGAATGCTCGTGAGCGAGAGTTCGACAACTTGGAGCAGGGTACGATGTCTGTTAGGGAGTATGCCCGTAGGTTTTCTTCTCTGTTGGCGTATGTCCCGCATGATGCTGGCCGAGAGAGGGCCAAGAGGACTAAGTTTATTGAGGGTTTGAACGAAGAGTTGTATACTTTGGTTTTGTTGAGCAAACCAAAGAGCTATGCAGAGGCTGTGGATAGCGCTATTGATATTGAAGAAGGTCTACGGAGCCGGAGGTCGCGTGCTAGGACTCAGGATGCTCAGGGTGGTCGTCCCGCTGTTCAGGGAGCGCAGTCATCTCAGTCTTCGCAGTCAGCTCATCAACCCCAGCAGCAGCAGCAGCAGTTGGCTCAACAGTCTGGCCGCCAAAGGTTCCTGTTAGAGTAGATGCCCAACTCGCCAACTTGTGGCGTTCGGGTGGTCGTCCCGCTGTTCACGGGAGCGCAGTCATCTCAGTCTTCGCAGTCAGCTCATCAACCCCAGCAGCAGCAGCAGCAGTTGGCTCAACAGTCTGGCCGCCTAAAGGTTCCTGTTAGAGTAGATGCCCAACTCGCCAACTTGTGGCGTTTGGGTTTATAGACTCTTGTATATGACAATCTTTATATATGATATTCTCATTTATCCATATGGCATTATTTACTTTCATTGTGTGTATAATGATTTACAATTGCGTTGAGTAAAGACCTAGAATGCACTAAAGCGTATGTTAGATGTGATAGTGCGTATGACGGCTATCATGAAACACATCTAATAGTCGCTGTGTATTCTGAACATGTTCCTAGTCGATTGGGCTGTCAAAATGAGGATAAGACCGCCCGAGTTCGAGACTAGTATCTGCGATGCGAAGTACCATGTTTCATTGGTAGGGAACATTGTGATGTTCTGAGCATACAGATAGATAGTGACCTGGTGATCTATCGAACTACCCTCGTTCGGACTTTCCAAGTGGTTACCATTTGTCGAGTGGATAAGTCCGAGGTATTGGTTGTACTGATTAGTCCTCACGACTCGAAACGTCATTGAGACTCTACATGATAGGCGTCTCACTTTGACCCGTTTGTCGACTCACTTGGGGTCATAAGGCGTCGGGATTGGGTGAGACCCCGATGTATGTAGGTGTCGATGCATCGTTGTCGAGGATTCACCGCTCGCAGACATGCGTGGATATCCTATGCTATCTGAGGGGATAATAGTGTATAAATCTCTGGCCAGACTAGAAGTGTTTTAGGTAAATGTGTTTACCTAGTTACACTCGCGATGTCACTATTCGATCTCCAAGATGTATGCATAGTTATCGGATCTATAGCGACTCTCGATTTATCAATGATCGCTGATCTGATCGGGATATATGGATTTAAAGGACCGTACTGTACGCTAACCACGACCAACTGGTTCTTGCAGGCACTATCAGTGATACCTAGGGGATCATGGGGCGATGTTGCTAGACGCTTTACCATGATCCGATGGGCAAGTCCGGAATTGTGATTCCGGAGCCACAATGGTTGTGGGTCCACGGCTAGCTGTATCCCTGAACCATTGAGGGTCACACAAGTACTGGATTCGAGATTCCCGCACGGATACTCAGCTCAATGTGTTGAGCATATGAAGAGGATTTTGGGAGTGCGACTTCCTAAAAGTCAACTCGGGTCAAATCGATATTTCCCGACGTTGAGGGGCAAAACGGTCATTTTGCACTGGGGCTCTGAAAAATGGTTTTTCAGATACTAATATTCAGTTTTGGAAACTGAGTCGATCCGTCCGATCTGATCGGCGATCGGAGTTACGATGAAGTCACAGTGATAGGGTTGAACTGAATGTTCACCCGTTGGACTTTGGGCCGGTCCAAGATTATGACTAAGTCTATTTAATCGATCGGAGTTTACGATGAAGTCACAGTGATACGGGTTGAACTCGAATGTCACCCGTTGGACTTTGGCGTCCAAGATTATGACTAAGTCTATTTAATTAGGCTTGTAGACTTCATACAAAATTCATTAGACAAAAACCCTAGTCTCCTAAGATCCTAGCCGCCGCCTCCCCTCCTCTCATAAGCCACGCCGCCGCCGCCCGGTGCACGCCGCCGCCGCCGCCGCCGCTTCGCCGGAATTCATTCCGGCCAATTCGACGAGGAGAATTCGTCCACGCAGATCTCATCACGCCTTCTAGTGAAGGGTGACGAAGGAGTCTCGTATCAGGTCGTGGACCGGATTGGCGTTGTCTACCACAGTCTACCGTGAAGTGCCACTTTCTTTACGAAATCGGTCGGAGCCAGCACAAGTGCCAGCAAGGTAGTGTTTTGAACACCCTATAAATGACATTTTGTTAATTGTTTTATCATATTGATTGTCTCCCGGCATCTTTTTCTGTTCTTCCGCTGCCTAGCCGGGGGGCGCGATCCGGATCCCAACAGTTCCGACCTTGTGGCCATCAGTTTAAGAAGAAGTCTGGTTCTGGTTCTTCTGGGTCTGGTAGCTCTAGTAACAGTGGTTCTAGGGCAGAGTTTTGTGGCTTCTGTGGAGGCAAGCATCCGTCCACTCAGTGTGTTGGTGTGCAGAGCTCTTGTAATATCTGTGGTCAGTATGGGCATTTCGCGAGGGTGTGTCCGTCAGCTGGATCGCATCAAGCCGCAGCCCCACCTCAGGGTCGCGGAGGATCGTCTAGGGGTCGTTCCAAACTCAGTTTCCACAACCTAGGGTTGGAGAGACGCAGTTTAGGCCGTTCCTGTTTCCTGGTCCGTCGCGTTTCGGACAGTCGTCTCAGCAGCATTTCTCTGGACCCCAACATGCTCAATAGAACGCTATTACTAGGGAGCAAGCGGAGGAGACGCCGAGCAGGGTGATTTCAGGTACATGCCTTGTCTTTGATTTTCCTGCACGAGTGTTGTTTGACACTGGCGCATCGCATTCTTTCATTTCTGATGCATTTGTGATCGAGCATGGTCTTCATACCATTTCTTTGCGTGATGTGGTGTCTGTTTCTACTCCTGGCGGTGTGAGCTTGTACTCCCAAGAAGTTTTGTTGGATGGCGTTCTGAGGTTTGGTGAGCATGTGCTAGTAGCGAATTTTTTTTGTTTGTTGTTGTGGGATTTCGAATGCATAGTGGGAATGGACGTTTTGTCCAGCTATAGGGCCTCCGTGGATTGTTTCCATGGGATCGTGCATTTTAGGCCTCAGTCAGGTGAGAAATGGAATTTCTACGGTGCTGATTCCCAGTCGAATATTCTGTTAGTCTCAGCGATGGAGATGTTCAGCTTGTTGTCGGCGGAGAACGTTGGTTTTATGATCTACGCGTTGGATGCATCTTCTTCTTCGCATGTGCAGCTCAGCGACGTTCAGTGGTGCGTCATTTTCCTGATGTGTTTCCGGAGGAGATTCCTGGTTTTCATCCAAAGAGGGAGATTGACTTCATTGAGTTGGTGCCAGGCATAGCTCCGATTTCACGTGCACCATATCATTTAGCGCCTGCTGAGTTGATAGAGCTCAAGGTGCAGTTGGATGACTTGCTGGAGAAAGGTTTTATAGACCTATCATGTCGCCGTGGGGAGCGCATATCTTGTTTGTCAAGAAGAAGGATGGCACAATGAGAATGTGCATTGACTTCGTCAGCTGAACAAAGTTACTGTTAAGAATAAGTACCCGTTGCCGAGGATAGACGACTTGTTTGACCAGTTGCAAGGCCCTGCTGTATATTCAAAGATCGATCTACATTCAGGGTACCATCAGTTGAGAGTTAGAGATCAAGATGTTGCGAAGACTGTTTTCATACTAGGTACGGGCATTTTGAGTTTCTAGTGATGCCTTTCGGGTTGACCAATGCTCCTGTAGTCTTCATGGATTTGATGAACCGAGTCTTCCGAGAGATCAGTTTGTGATCGTGTTCATCGATGACATCTTGGTGTATTCGAAAAACTCCTTTGGAGCACAAGGAGCATTGAGAGTTGTCCTTCAGACGTTGAGAGACTCACAGCTGTATGCATTTCTGTGGATCCCAGTAAAGTAGGTGCTGTTTTGAACTGCGAGCGACCTAGGAATGTGTTTGAGGTTCGTAGTTTCTTGGGTCTGGCTGGCTATTACCGTCGTTTCATAGAGCGTTTCTCTAGTATAGCTACGCCGATGACTCAGTTGACTCAGAAGGACAAGCGGTTCGTTTGGACTGAGCAATGCAATAATGATTTTCAATTGCTCAAGGAGAAGTTGACTACTGCGCCTGTGTTGGCTTTGCCGTCTGGTTCAGGTGGCTTTGTTGTGTGTTATGATGCTTCGCTCAATGGATTGGGCTGTGTGTTGATGCATCATGGACGAGTCATTGCGTATGCCTCTCGGCAGTTGAAACCGCACGAGACTCGTTATCCAGTTCATGATTTGGAGCTAGCAGCTGTGGTCTTTGCGTTGAAGATTTGGCGCCAATATATTTATGGCGAGCAGTTTGTGGTATATTCGGATCACAAGAGTTTGAGTATTTGTTTTCGCAGCCTGACTTGAATATGAGACAGCGTAGGTGGATGGAGCTGCTGAAGGATTTTGATTGTTAGATCAAGTACCAGCCTGGGAAAGTTAATGTAGTGGCTGATGCGTTGAGCATAAAGGCTCAAGGAGATATGCTTGCGTCGTTGTATGTTTCTAAAGACCGTGAGCATATTAGCACTACGGGTTGGAGGTTTTACCCGGCTGAGAATTATGTTGTGGTTTCTTCTTTCCAAGTTGAGCCACAGATCATTTCGAGCATTAGAGCTACTCAAAGGACAGATCCTTCCATCCATGAGTTGAAGTTGAAGGTCAGGGCTGGCCAGCTTGAGGACTATTCTATTTCGTCCGATGGTTGTTTGTGTTTCCGTGGTCGGTTGGTTGTGCCCAATTTGATAGATCTTCGGGATGAGATCCTTAGAGAAGCGCATTGCAGTAGACACAGTGTTCATCCTGGTGCACGAAGATGTACCATGCGTTGAAGCCGCACTTCTGGTGGGCTGGTTTGAAGAGTGACGTTGCTGGTTTCGTTGCTCGTTGCTTGAATTGTCAGCAGGTTAAGGCTGAGAGGATGAGACCTGGTGGTCTGTTGCAGAGTTTGGAAGTTCCCCAATGGAATTTAGAGCACATAGCGATGCATTTTGTGACGCATTTGCCTCGTTCCAGTAGAGGTTGAGATGCGATTTGAGTTGTAATCGACAGATTATCGAATTCTACACATTTTATTCCCTATGGAATGACGTTTTCGTTGAAGAAAATGGTGAAACTGTATGTAAAATTTGTGGTTAGATTGCACGGTGTGCCTGTTTCGATCGTTTCGAACCAAGATCCAAGGTTTACTTCCAGGTTTTGGAAGAGTTTGCAAGCAGCTTTGGGTACCAGATTGGCACGGGTACCTTGATCGGGCAGCCCGAAAATTTTGAATTTTCGAGTCCGGGCTAAATCATACAAATTTGATTTGATCATCTATATATGTCAAGCATGATTAAATTGCATGATTATCTTGATTTGATATATGATTTTGATTCCGCATGATGTTTTAAATCTGATTTAAAATATGAGACCAAATTTCCAAAAATACAAATCCCTCATTTCAAATATGATTTAAAATTAATATCAAGAATAATGTTTCATGATTAAAATTGAAAGATCTTAGTTTATTGATAATTATGAATAAAGTGAAATATGATCTAAGAGAGTCCTTTATAGACTGGCTTAAAAATGACTTGTATCGGCTAAGTCTCCCTGAAGGGTGTTGCTTTGTCTAAGGAAGTTGGTTTTTAAGTGGTCCTTAGCCCCTCCAACTACCTGGAAGCACTCTTCGAAAATGCTAATCACTAGATTCTAAATTGATCATAAAACAAAAGATTCAACGAGATCATGAGGCTAAGGAATTTAAATACTGTTTAAAATTTCCAACCTTCCATCAACAATGGGGTATACGACGATACTACCCATATACATGGCCCGACTGTTGGGGAACCGTGGCGGATCCGGATCACGCCTCCCGGCGAGGCAGCGGAAGAACAAAAATTGGGACGGGATACGATCAATACAATTCAAAACATGCAAGCTATGAACCATTCATAGGGTGTTTTAGTTAATTACCTTGCTGGCAACTCGTGCCTGGCTCCGACCAGTTTCGCGAGGAAACCGGAAATTCACGGTAGGCGGCGGTAGACTACGTCAATCAGGTCCATGACCGGAAGCGAGACTCCTTCGTCAGCCTGCACTAGAAGGCCTGACGAGATAAGCGCGAACGTATTCTCCTCGTCAAGTTGGCCGGAACAATTTCCGGCGAAGCATGGCGGCGGCGGCGGCGCGTGAGACACGGCGGCGGCGGCGGCTTTTTGGGAGAGGAGGGAGGCGGCGGGCTAGGCACACTAGGTTTAGGGCTTTTGTTTGTATCAAAAAGTATTGTATGATTAAGTCTAAGTAGACTTAATGATGGACTTGGACCGTCGGTTCATCCCTATCACCGTGACTTCATCATAACTCTGATCGCTGATCAGATCGAACCGATCGACTCAGTTTCCAAAACTGAATACTATGATCTGAAAAACCATTTTTCAGAACCCCAGTGCTAAATGACCGTTTTGCCCCTCAACAGCGGGAAATCACGATTTGACCCCTGTTGACTTTTTAGGAAGTCGTACTCCCCAAAATCCTCTTCCCATGCTCAACACATTGAGCTCAATATCCATGTGGGAATCTCGAATCCAGTACTTGTGTGACCCTCAATGGTTCAGGGATACAGCTAGCCGTGGGCCCACAACCATTGTGGCTCCGGAATCACAATTCCGGACTTGCCCATCGGATCATGGTAAGAGCGTCTAGCAACATCGCCCCATGATCCCCTAGGTATCACTGATAGTGCCTGCAAGAACCAGTTGGTCGTGGTTAGCGTACAGTACGGTCCTTTCAATCCATATATCCCGATCAGATCAACGACCATTGGTAAATCGAGAGTCGCTATAGATCCGATAGCTATGCGTACATCTTGGAGATCGAATAGTGACATCGCGAGTGTAACTAGGTAAATTCATTTACCTAAAACACTTCTAGTACTCTGGCCAAAGATTTATACACTATTATCCCCTCAGATAGCATAGGATATCCACGCATGTCTGCGAGCGGTGAATCCTCGACAACGATGCATCGACTCCTGCATGCATCGGGGTCTCACCCAATCCCGCCGCCTAATGACCCCAAGTGAGTCGGCAAACGAGTCAAAGTGAGATGCCTATCATGTAGAGTCTCAATGACGTTTCGAGTCGTGAGGACTAATCAGTACAACCAAGACCTCGGACTTATCCACTCGACAAATGGTAACCACATGGAAAGTCCGAACGAGGGTAGTTCGATAGATCACCAGTTCACTATCTATCTGCATGCTCAGAACATCACAATGTTCCCTACCAATGAAACATGGTACTTCGCATCGCAGATACTAGTATCAAGCTCGGGCGGCCTTATCCTCATTTTGACGGCCCAATCGACTAGGAACTAATTCAGAATACACAGTGACTATTAGATGTGTTTCATGATAGCCGTCATTCCCACTATCACATCTAACATACACTATAGTGCATTCTAGGTCTTTACTCAACGTAATTGTTAATCATTATACAACACAATGAAAGTAAAGAATGCCATATAAATAAATGCGAATATCATATATAAAGATTGTTTCATACAATAGTCTATAAACCCACACGCCACAAGTTGGCTAGTTGGGCATCTACTCTAACAATCTCCCACTTGCCCTAAAGCCAACTACTCATCAGACGCAGTCCCATTGTTTCGCGATGTTTCTCAAACAACGGTCCTGGCAAGGGCTTCGTAAGTGGATCAGCAACGTTGTCCGCAGAGGCGACTCTCTCAACTGCTATGTCACCTCTAGCCACAATATCCCGGATTATGTGGTATTTCCTCAGTATGTGTTTGGATCTTTGATGAGACCTAGGCTCCTTTGCTTGCGCAACGGCGCCCGTGTTGTCGCAGTACACCGGGACTGGACCAACTCCATTAGGAATGACGCCCAACTCTTGGAAGAAATTCCTTATCCAAACGGCCTCCTTAGCAGCAGCTGATGCTGCGATGTACTCAGCCTCAGTGGTTGAATCCGCGATGGTGTCTTGCTTGGAACTCTACCAAGAGACAGCACCACCATTGAGCATGAATACAAATCCAGAGGTAGACTTCGAATCATCCACGTCACACTGGAAGCTAGAATCAGTGTAGCCTTCCAGTTTCAGTTCACCACCCCCATAGACCATGAACATATTCTTAGTCCTTCGCAAGTACTTAAGAATATCCTTCACAGCCTTCCAATGCAATTGGCCGAGGTTGGCCTGGTAGCGGCTCGTGACACTCAGAGCATATGCGACATCCGGTCTAGTCGAGATCATGCCATACATAATACTACCTATTGCCGAGGCATATGGCACACGTGTCATACTCTCTATCTCCTCATCAGTCTTCGGACACATAGACTTAGATAGAGTGACCCCGTGGCACATAGGTAGGTGTCCTCTCTTGGACTCTTCCATAGAGAACCTCTTAAGTATGGTATCGATGTAGGTGGCTTGGGTGAGTCCGAACATCCGTTTAGATCTATCCCGATAGATCTGTATTCCAAGAATATAGGATGCTTCACCCATGTCCTTCATCGAAAATCTACTAGACAACCATACTTTAGTTGATTGCAGCATTCCTACATCATTCCCAATGAGTAGAATGTCATCAACATAAAGTACGAGAATATCACAGC
>KQ992460.1:13327-26291 GCA_001598015.1 Dorcoceras hygrometricum | reverse complement strand
CGGCACTTCAAACGATAGGCGGCGGTAGATCGTCAATCAGGTCCACGACCGGAATCAATCTTCCTCCGTCAATCTGCACTAGAAGATCTAACGGATTTTGCCACGGACGGAATCACCTCGAAAAGCTGATCGGAACAAGTCCAACCACCCTATGGACGGCGGCGACGCGGCGGCTCTACGGCGGAGGAGCGGCGGTCTTGAGGTGGAGAAGAGGAGGGGCGGCCGAGAGCTTTAGGTCTAGGGTTAGGTTATGAGATTGAGTTATTTCATAATGAAGCCCTAAGTCTCCTTTAATAAGACTAGTAATAAACTTGGATCAATCGACTCACTTTCCAAAACTGAATACTATGATCTGAAAAACCATTTTTCAGAACCCCAGTGCAAAATGACCGTTTTGCCCCTCAACAGCGGGAAATCGCGATTTGACCCCTGTTGACTTTTTAGGAAGTCGTACTCCCCAAAATCCTCTTCCCATGCTCAACACATTGAGCTCAGTATCCGTGCAGGAATCTCGAATCCAGTACTTGTGTGACCCTCAATGGTTCAGGGATACAGCTAGCCGTGGGCCCACAACCATTGTGGCTCCGTAATCACAATTCCGGACTTGCCCATCGGATCATGGTAAGAGCGTCTAGCAACATCGCCCCATGATCCCCTAGGTATCACTGATAGTGCCTGCAAGAACTAGTTGGTCGTGGTTAGCGTACAGTACGGTCCTTTCAATCCATATATCCCGATCAGATCAACGACCGTTGGTAAATCGAGAGTCGCTATAGATCCGATAGATATGCGTACATATTGGAGATCGAATAGTGACATCGCGAGTGTAACTAGGTAAACTCATTTACCTAAAACACTTCTAGTACTCTGGCTAGAGATTTATACACTATTATCCCCTCAGATAGCATAGGATATCCACGCATGTCTGCGAGCGGTGAATCCTCGAAAACGATGCATCGACTCCTACATGCATCGGGGTCTCACCCAATCCCGCCGCCTAATGACCCCAAGTGAGTCGGCAAACGAGTCAAAGTGAGATGCCTATCATGTAGAGTCTCAATGACGTTTCGAGTCGTGAGGACTAATCAGTACAACCAAGACCTCGGACTTATCCACTCGACAAATGGTAACCACTTGGAAAGTCCGAAAGAGGGTAGTTCGATAGATCACCAGGTCACTATCTATCTTCATGCTCAGAACATCACAATGTTCCCTACCAATGAAACATGGTACTTCGCATCGCAGATACTAGTCTCAAGCTCGGGTGGCCTTATCCTCATTTTGACGGCCCAATCGACTAGGAACTAATTCAGAATACACAGTGACTATTAGATGTGTTTCATGATAGCCGTCATACCCACTATCACATCTAACATACACTATAGTGCATTCTAGGTCTTTACTCAACGCAATTGTTAATCATTATACAACACAATGAAAGTAAAGAATGCCATATAAATAAATGCGAATATCATATATAAAGATTGTTTCATACAAGAGTCTATAAACCCACACGCCACAAGTTGGATAGTTGGGCATCTACTCTAACACCGACTCATATTATTGAGGGGGTTATGTATGCCGAAAAGTTGTACACTCTATTGATACTTGCTGTGAGTTGGTTGGAACTCTCTTTAACGTTGGCTCATATTATTGGGGACCGTCCATCGTGACTCAACATTAATGGGTCATCTTGACACGTGATAGTAATCGGCGTATATTATTGGCCTCTTATTGAACGTGAGGTAAATACATGGAGGTTGCACCTGGTGAAATTGGGCTCTACCTTTTGGAGGTCATGGTTGGCTGATATTGTTCGAGACTGTGATTTTGATTGGGCTCACTGTACCCGCTAAGGAAACTAGCTTTCTCGATTTCATTAGAGGGTGGTGAAATCGTTAAAATAGTGGGAGGTAATTCATAAAATAAAATGACCATGTTTTATGTCTTAGTGAATTTCTATAAATTTTTAGTAATGGATGTCTATTTTATCTTAGGAGATATACTGCTTAAAATGTCTTCGATCAAAAATCCACTCGCTGCTATACTGGATAGCAACAAGTTAACTGGCGCTAACTACCTGGATTGGTTGCGCAATCTCAAGATTGTATTGGCTTCGGAGAAGCTACTCTACACGCTAGAGAAAAGCCCTCCGAAGGAAGCAATGACTTACGGGTAATGACAATAAGTTGACGTCTTAGGGAGGGTGAGACCCACTTGAGGCTTGGATACGGAGCAAGGGTTGCTGCCGAAGCAATAGGAGATGTATATTTATTTCTTTCTTCAAATTATAAGTTGTTATTGAAAGATGTTTATATGTTCCCGAATTGATAAAGAACAATGTTTCCATTTCTATGCTTGATAGTGATGGATATTCTTGTCATTTTGCTAATTTGATTTGCAATTTTTACAAGAATGAATTTTAATTGGAAACGCGAAAACGATCTATACAATTAAAATAAGTTCCAACTCGCGATGTAGAAACACACACAACAACGATTAAAGAAAAAACGATAATCAAAACCCGGTCGAACTTTTGCACGCTAGGCTACGTCACATTTCTTTAATAAGGATGCACAAGTTAGTGGGAGATGTCATGTTTGAAATGTCAGACACCGATTCTTTTATTACTTGTGAATCATGTCTAAAAGGTAAAATGACCAAGTTGCCCTTCAAGGGCAAGCCTGAACGTGCTCAAGGTCTATTGGACTTGATCCACACTGATGTGTGTGGCCCACTTAGCATTAGTACTAAGTTCGGCTACACCTACTTCATCACCTTTACCGATGATTACTCTAGGTATGGGTACTTGTACTTAATGAAGCACAAGTCTGAATCCTTTGGAAAGTTCAAAGAGTTCAAGGCTGAAGTAGAAAATCAATTGAGTAAAAGTATTAAAGCACTTAGATCTGATCGAGGTGGAGAATAATTAAGTGACGAGTTTCAAGATTATCTGAAAGAGAATGAGATTCTCTCTCAGTGGACCCCTCCGGCCACACCACAACTCAATGGTGTAGCGGAGCGTCGTAATCGAACCCTGTTGACATGGTTCGATCTATGATGAGTTTTACTGAACTTCCTGCCTCATTTTTGGGCTATGCGCTCAAAACGGCGGTAATTTTGTTGAACAGTGTTCACACCAAGGCAGCGAATAAAACTCCATATGAGATATGGATGGACAAACCTCCTAAGTACTCGTACTTGAGGATTTGGGGATGTCCTGCTTACATGAAGTAGACAGTGGGAGATAAGCTGGATAATAGATCCAACTTATGCTACTTCATTTGGTATCCAAAGAATTCAATTGGATACTATTTCTACTATCCTAATGAAACAAAAGTGTTTGTTTCTAGGAATGCCACCTTTCTTGAGAAGGAATTTCTGCTAGATAGAAAAGGCAAAATAGTAGAAGTCGAAGAAGTTCAGGAGCCAACTGAAGTACCAAGTGACCTCCCACGCCTCAAGAACCGATACATAAGGTGCACGAACCTAGGAGGTCTGAAAGGGCTCCTAGGGCTCTTGAAAGATATGGTTTCCTACTTGAAGAGGATCCAAGTGATCCAAATATTGGATGTGATCCAAGAACCTTCAAGGAATCAATTTCCGATGTTAATTCTAATTTATGGCTTGAAGCAATGCAATCTGAGATAGAATCAATGCATTCAAACCAAGTCTGGACTCTTGTAATCCTCCTGAAGGAATCAATCCTATTGGGTGTAAGTCGATATACAATAGAAAGCTTGGTACTGATGGTAAGGTACTGACCTACAAGGAACGATTGGTTGCAAAAGGTTACACTCAAATACAAGGTGTTGATTATGATGAAACTTTTTCACCGGTCGCAATGTTCAAGTCAATTAGAATCTTGCTTTCCATAGTTGCATGGTACGACTATGAGATATGGCAAATGGATGTGAAGACTGTGTTCCGTAATGGAAACATTAAGGAAGAGATCTTTATGACACAGCCTAAGGGCTTCACATTTGTAGGAAGTGAGTATAAAGTATGTAAACTTCAGAGATCGATCTACGGTCTCAAGCAAGCATCGATAAGTTGGAACTTGAGATTCTATGAAACAATTAAAGAATTTGGTTTCATCAAGAATCCTGAGGAGCCGTGCGTGTACAAGAAGGTAGTCAAGGATGATGTGACATTCCTGGTACTTTATATTGATGACATTCTACTCATTGAGAATGATGTAGGAATGTTTCAATCAACTAAAGTATGGTTATCTGGCAGATTTTCGATGAAGGACCTGGGTGAAGCGTCCTATGTTCTTGGAATTCAGATCTATAGGGATAGATCAAAAAGGATGCTCGGACTCACTCAAGCGATTTACATCGATACCATACTTAAGAGGTTCTCTATGGAAGAGTACAAGAGAGGACACCTACCTATGTGCCACGGGATCACTCTATCTAAGTCTATGTGTCCAAATACTGATGCAGAGATAGAGAGTACGACACGTGTGCTATATGCTTCGGCAACAGGTAGTATTATGTATGGCATTATCTCGACAAGACCGGATGTCACTTATGCTCTGAGTGTCACGAGCCGCTACCAAGCCAACCCGGCCAAATGCATTGGAAGGCTGTGAAAGATATTCTTAAGTACTTACGAAGGACTAAGAATATGTTCATGGTCTATGGGGGTGGTGAACTGAAATTGGAAGGCTACACTGATTCCAGCTTCCAATATGATGTGGATGACTCGAAGTCAACCTCTGGATTTGTATTTATGCTCAATGGAGATGCTGTCTCTTGGAAGAGTTCCAAGAAGGACACCATCGCGGATTCAACCACTGAGACTGAGTACATCACAGCATCAGCTGTTGCTAAAAAAGCGGTTTGGATGAGGAATTTCGTCCAATATTTAGGCATAATTCCTGAAGGAGTTGGTCCAGTCCCGGTGTACTGTGACAACACGGGTGCCGTTGCACAAGCAAAGGAGCCTAGGTCTCACCAAAGATCCAAACACATCCTAGGGAAATACCACATAATCCGAGATATTGTGGCAAGAGGTGACATTGCAGTTGATAGAGTCGCCTCTGGGTGCCGTTGCACAAGCAAAGGAGCCTAGGTCTCACCAAAGATCCAAACACATCCTAGGGAAATACCACATAATCCGAGATATTGTGGCAAGAGGTGACATTGCAGTTGATAGAGTCGCCTCTGTAGACAGCATTGCTGATCCACTTACAAAGACCTTGCCAGGCCCGTTGTTTGAACAACATCGCGAAGCAATGAGATTACGCATTATGAGTTGTTGGCTTTAGGGCAAGTGGGAGATTGTTAGAGTAGGTGCCAAACTAGCCAACTTGTGGCGTGTGGGCTTTTGATGACTCTTTGTGTAAAATAATCTTTGTTCATGAAATTCACATTTTATGGCATTCTTTATCATCGTTTTTATTATAATATTAACAATTGTGTTGGATAAAGACCTAGAATGCACCATAGTGTATGTTAGATGTGATAGTGGATATGATGGCTATCATGAAACATATCTAATAGTCACTGTGTATTCTAAACTTGTTCCTAGTCGATTGGGCCGTAAAAATGAGGATAAAGGCCGCCCGAGTTTGAGACTAGCATCTGCGATGTGAAGTACCACGTTTCATTGGTAGGAAACATTGTGATGTTCTGAGCATGCAGATGGATGGTTTTCCTGGTGAACTATCGAACTACCCTCGTTCGGATTCTCCAAGTGGTTACCATTTGTCGAGTGGAGAGTCCGAGGTCTTGGTTGTATGAATTAGTCCTTACTACTCGAAACATCATTGAGACTCTACATGATTAGTCGCTTCACTTTGACTCGTTTACCGACTCCGTGAGGGTCATCAGGTGTCGATATTGGGTGAGGTCATGAAGCATGTGGGAGTCGATACTTTGTTGTCGAGGATTCACCGTTCACCCTAGTGCGTGGATATCCTATGCTATCTGAGGAGATAATAGTGTGACAAATCTCTGGCCAGAGTACTCTTGTGCTTTAGTGTAAATGAGTTTACCTGGTAACACTCGTGATGTCGCTATTCTGATCTCCAAAATGTATGCCTTGCTATCGAATCTCTAATGACTCTCGATTTATCAATGGTCATTGATTCGATCGGGATATATGAGATGAAAGGACCGTACAATACGCCAACCATGACTGACTGGTTCTTGCAGGCACTATCAGTGATACCTAGGGGATCATAGGGCGATGTTGCTAGGCGCTTTACCATGGTCCGATGGGTAGATCAGAAAATTGTGTTTTATGATTCACAATGAGTTGTGAGCCCACATCTAGTTGTATCCCTGAACCATTGAGGGTCACGCAGTGTACTGATTTATTGATTCCAGTGTAGACAAGGAAATTGAGCTCAATTTGTTGAGCATAGTAGGAGGAAGGATGGAAGTGTGACTTCCTAAAATAACTTGTTGGTCCCTGTTAAACAAAGGAAACTAGCAGCCGCTGTTTAAAATGAGCAATTAAAATTTTCAGCGCTGCTAAAACTGAGCTGCAATAGCTCGTTGTTCTTGAACATTTAGAACAAACAGAGCACCGGAGACAGATCTGGTATGATTTAAAAATCATGCGGAAAATACCAGAACTGAATCCTATATTTTAAAACAACTCAAACAGATTTATGTACAACATAAATCTGTTCGAGATTTGCAATGTGCTTGTGTGCTTAACTGTATGCGTGTGTTATGCGTGCTAAAATAATGCGAGTGCTGAATGAATAAAAGAGATACGATACGCAGTGATTTGTTTCTGGAAGTTCGGACCTCAATGTCCTACATCTCCCCTTCTTCCACCTCGGAAGGCTCCACTAGAAGATTTGATCTTACAACTGCGTGTACAGACCCAATCCCACAACCAGCAGCTGTGAGAACTCCTAGACTCCACAAAATGCACAACAGCCGCAACTGTGTGACTGACTACATACACATGAGTTTTACGTCATCGTGCTTGGACTGGAACTGTGAAAAGATTTCGAGATTCATTCACAATTAGATGTGAATGAATCTCGGTGTGTGAGATTGATACAATGAAACGCTCAACTCTGATGGTCCCCGGAAATAGGATCACTAAGCAAATAGGAGTTCAGAAGGGGGGGGTTGAATGAACTCCTTCGATTTTTCTATTTCAAAGTTCTTTTAAAATGTTTGGATCTCAGTTTTATGCAAACTTCTCAGCCAACAAAATATGTGCGGAAATAGGCCGATAGGTTTGTGAACAATGCACAACAGTAAATAAATGCGTAAATAAGAGATTGAGTCGAGAGTTTGTTCTGGAAGTTCGGATATCAATATCCTACGTCTCTCCTTCTTCCTCCTCGGAAGGTAGCACTAAAAGACTTTGATGCGTGTAGCCTTTCTACAAACACCCGCTCCCGTAACCCGCAGCTACGAGAACTCCTAGCGCTTTACAAAACTTCACGCAGACTTCGCTGCTGGTTTTTACAATGTTTTGAACGTTTTACGAACTTCTTTGAATAGACAGTTCGTTTACAGACTCTATCAAATATATCAATGAGAACACGAATCAAGAGACTGTAAATATCTTCTGGTATCAACAAATGAATTACCAGAAGATTGACTCGAATGTTTTTCTAATGAAGATCAAACGATAAGTTCTTCGAGTCTTGAGCTTTTGAAATATCAACGAAGAGAAAGGTCTGTTTGAATTTTGGCAGCGTTACAGCAAAGATAATAAGCGAAGTATGTTCTTCAATCACCGCTGCTGATATTTATAGGCTTCGACTGCAACGGTAACATTAACTCTCCAAAGGAAATAAATCCCGTTTGAATTACTGCCAAAATAGTACACCGTAAATCCTGCTCCACTGCAAGGTCAAACGCTCATCCACAGAGCCAATTTGTCTTCTTACCATTTGTGTGTAAGCATAGAGAAACGGCTTCTGTACACTGTACTATTCACCCAAAATAGTACCTAACTTGTCTCCTTCATTCCAGACAACTGTACGATCGTACAAATCTTTTCCTTGAGAGAAATCGATCGTATTTGAAACACTTGAGCTTGCGCCTGAAATTACTTTGATAATCAGCACTTACATCCATCGTCGTTGTCATGAACTTCGACTGGAAAAACGCTTGGAAGAATTCATCTGCTGATATGCATATGCGTTTTTCCATCTGCTGATTCCTTTTAACAATAAAACGATGTCGTGTCAACTTAATCAAGTGACTCCGTTCTGTTATCTTTGAAATACATCTGCTGATTAGCAACAAGTAGTGCATCTGCTGGTTTGTTAAAAGAACGCTTCTGCTGAATTGTACAAAGCAATCAATACGCTGTCGTTCCAACTTAACCAAACGCTGTCGTACTGCAAACTCCAACAAATAGACTAAACCAACTGCTGATCTCTTAAGAAAGCTTCTGCTGAATACTTCATCTGCTGATACGAAACTGTGCACTCCACGACGTCGTTCCAACTTATCAAAACGCTGTCGTATACACTTCTTAGCAAAAACACGCTGAAGACTCAAATCGGTATCTGCTGATCGAGACAACAACATCTGCTGATTGCTCTTCAATGAAGTATCCGCTGAATCTCTCTGAATACGAATCAACCACTGAAAGCATACCATCTGCTGAAATACTACTTGAACCGTTCAACTGCTGAAATCGCTACTGTAGATAAAAATACTCCTGCAATAACCGATTGTCCAATTGCAACTAGTCTTATTTTTGTTATCACCAAACTTATAAAATATTGTCCTAAAAATTTCCCCCTTTTTGGTGATGACAAAACTTCAGCAGCCGAGAAAAAAGATATGCAAAAATAAATTGCACACTATCTTCTGGAAAACAAATTTTATTGACCAACAAAAATTGTACATAGGATGTGTACAAGAATTATCAGCAGAAAAGAAAATATCTAATCTTTTCTTCTTCTTTTCAACGACCTTTGCTTCTTTTCTTCTTCTTTCTCTATCTCTCTCCGCTGCATCTTGACTTTCTAATAAAGCTTTGTTGGCATCAGCATCTAGTACTTTCTGAACGATGCGTCGCTGAGCCATTTGAACTCTTTGCTCAAAAGTTGGAGTCACTGCACTGCCTTCTTTTTTAGTATTCGCAGGCTTTTGAAGTCCTCGGCTGCCACTTTCCCCCTTTTTGTCAGCACTGCCCCTATGAATGTAGTCAACAAGCTCACTTAGCTGGGCATGAATAACATTGTGATTCTCCTGTGCTGAACTTTGGAATTCAAGAAGCTGGTGGGAAAGGGCTTCCTTGGAGGCCTCAGCATCCTTTTGAATATCAGTTAAGCGCTTGGCCATGATGTCTACTTTCGCATTAACAGCATCCACTTAAACAAATTTTATTAGACCTAACAAAATTGTACATAGGATGTGTACAAGAATTATCAGCAGAAATAAATATCTAATTCTTTTCTTCTTCTTTTCAACGACCTTTGCTTTCTTTTTCTTCTTCTTTCTCTATCTCTCTCCGCTGCATCTTGACTTTCTAATAAAGCTTTGTTGGCATCAGCATCTAGTACTTTCTGAACGATGCGTCGCTGAGCCATTTGAACTCTTTGCTCAAAAGTTGGAGTCACTGCACTGCCTTCTTTTTTAGTATTCGCAGGCTTTTGAAGTCCTCGGCTGCCACTTTCCCCCTTTTTGTCAGCACTGCCCCTATGAATGTAGTCAACAAGCTCACTTAGCTGGGCATGAATAACATTGTGATTCTCCTGTGCTGAACTTTGGAATTCAAGAAGCTGGTGGGAAAGGGCTTCCTTGGAGGCCTCAGCATCCTTTTGAATATCAGTTAAGCGCTTGGCCATGATGTCTACTTTCGCATTAACAGCATCCACTACTTGTCGAACATCCGCTAGTCCTTGAAAAATAGAAGCATTCTGAGTGAGGACATTTTTGCGAAATTCGTTGAAGCGAATAGTGTGGACATCATCGAGAGTGCGAGTTTATTGACGTGCTCCCTGAATTAGATTTTTGAAAATATCAGCCTGATCTCGCAAGGAGTCACACACACTCTTTTCAAGTTTGTGCATTCTGGAAGAAATGTCACTTTGAGACACAAAGATTTGTTCCAAGAGAGCAGCTTGGAAATCAGCAAACACAGCAGAAAGATCCAGAGAAATAGTCGGTCGAGAAGACGCTGTCGCATCGACATCTGTTTGATCAAAATGAAGCGACGAAGAACTATCAGAAGAAGATGAAGACTGGTGCTGCTCCAAACTAAGCTGTACACTGGGAGCAACTGCAAAAGAATCTTGAGATCTCTGTACACTGCGCAAAATTTTCCTATCCAAAGCAATAGAGGAAAGAAACGCTGAAATGTCTGTACTTGGCAGCCAACTGAATAAACTCAAATCAATGAATACTGAGCAAAAATTGAGAAAATCTGAGAGCAAAAACTGTAGGTCGGCTAGAAGCAAAACTGGAAACTGGTTCAGCCAACTGTAAAGATCTGCAAAACTGTGTACCAATCGGAAGAAGTCTCGGAGAGGCACAAAACTTAACAACCTCCACACATACATCAGCCCACCGCTTCCTCAACAGCTTGAAAAATACACTCATTGTTGGTAGAGTGTCATCGTATTGCCGCTGTCGTGGAACTTCAGTAGAAATGACCTTCTGGGGAATTTTAACCCACTGATCAGCACAAAGCTCCACCGTCCACAATCCATCAACCAAAATCGTTTTCCTAATCCAGCACTAAGAAATAAAGATAGAGGTCGGAGAGCAGCTCTATGACTTGAATATCCACAGCTGAAGATCCTTGGCCAGGAGCGAAGTTGACCCTCCATGCTTCCAAGAACTTCCACACCAAAACTGTTCTATACTTAAGCAAAATATAAAATTTCTGTTGAATAGCAACCTGAGGAGACTCTGTTTCTCCCCATTGCAAAACCTGCTCTTCTTTTCTATACATCTCTTCAAAATTGATAGTAGCCAGTTTCTTCAGGCTAAAAGAATGAAAGAATGAAGCTACCTCATCAATTACTTGTGCTCGCAAACTCACAAGCAGATCGATATCGGCACAAATCAAAGAATAGTGCTCTGCAGCAGGATTGCCCTTAACAGGGTCTTTCTCCACCAAAATTTGCTTCCCTTTATCATTGACAATACTAGGAAGACTTTGTAGAAACCAGGTCTTCTCAGTTACGCCTGGAATCTTGATCATTTGGCCCATCTTGATCTTCGTAACTTCCATGCAGGTGGAGGGCAGAGGAATATCAACTGGAATTGTCAAGAGTATATCATCCAGTGACATTTGCTCATCAGCACTGAGCGTGTCTTCAGCAGAGATTGGGGCCACAAATTCTTCGACCTGCTGAACTCCAACAGCAGGAGCAACATCCACAGTTGCTATCTCATCCTCAGTGTCACTTGCCGTGACCACTGGACGCTCTGCTTCCCACTGCTTAACAAGATCATCGTAAGGAAGATCAAACCAGTTCTTCTCTTCAGTAACTGCTGGTTGAGCTATATCAGCAGGTGCATCAGCTGCTCGCATTTCATCGAGCACCTGCTGAATTATCAAATCCACAGCATCAGCAGATGAGCATCGAGGCTCCTCAACATCTAAAGGCTCCGCTACCTGCTGAATCGGAATAGCTTCTTCAGCAACCTCTACCAACTCCAAAGAAGAAACAGATTTCTTCTTGAAAGACCTCTTCTTTTTGGGGACTGCTGCGCCAACATCAGCAGCAGGTCTCTTCTTCGAGACAGCCTTTTTCTTTGCTGCCCCAGCAACCTCCTCAGCACCATCTCTATCATTGATGGAAACAAAACGAAGCACAGTCTTCTTAGAAAGAATCTTGGAGGCTGGAAACTCAGAAGACTCACCCAACTCCAAAGAAGGAAAAGTCGCCAACAACAGACTAATCTGAATTGCAAAGCCCTTGGCTTTCTTGGACCCCGCAGAAACCATCTTCTTCAAGATACTGAACAGATACGTAGCCCAGTTCATCTTAACCTTGCAAACCACCGCCGTTACCAACGAAAATTTCTCAACCGTGATAGCATCGAAAGATCCGGCCTTAACATAAATTGCTTTAGCCATAATATCACAGAGAAGGCGAAAGGGCATCTTCATTTGGTTCTTCCTTCCTGATAAATTGATCGGCTCACTAGATAAAGAAACGATGCTCCTCGCATCAAAAATTGCATCCTTTGGCATCTCAGACAAATCCCCCAAACCATCAACCGGTAGCTCAAAAGACTCTGCAAATAGCTTCTCAGAAATCTCCACTAACTGACCACCAACGTTACTGAAAATCACCCCACTGCGAACAGATGCATTCTCAAAGAAATCAACCAAAGCATCTTCATAAACTACTGCAGGGCATCCCAGAAAACCTCTAAGGCCGGAAGCCATAAGAGCTTCAAACATCGACACCATGCCGTGGTCATCCATGCCAAGAACGGATTCAAAATCCACATGCTGAGCATTTGAGTAGAAAGAGGAAGCCATTTCGAATGTAGATAGTCGAAGCAAATGCCTGTGAAATCTTTGCAAAAGAGAGAACACAAAGAGATATGCAAGAGATAGCAAATATGTAGCGTAAAAGAGATAAACAGTAAGCGCGTAGTATATAAGGAATACGAAAAGTTTTTGGAGAGAGAGAATGTTGATGTGACTGTTTGCATGGTAAGACACGTGTCAACCATCCGTTAGCGCGTACTGTTTTGAAAAATATTTGAAAATTTTCAAAAACTTTAGATCGTACGGTGAAAATCATTTTCAAATATTTTAATCAAATAAAACACAGAAAAAGATAATAGTATATAAGGAATACGAAAAGTTTTTGGAGAGAGAGAATGTTGATGTGACTGTTTGCATGATAAGACACGTGTCAACCATCCGTTAGCGCGTACTGTTTTGAAAAAGATTTGAAAATTTTCAAAAAGCTTTGATCGTACGGTGAAAATCATTTTCCAAAATTTTAATCAATCACGCACAAAAATAGATAACTTCGCGCCAAAGGTATATA
>KQ992459.1:3877-29443 GCA_001598015.1 Dorcoceras hygrometricum | reverse complement strand
ATATTGAAATGTTTCATATCAGGGGTAGAAATCTAGAACAATTTATGTACTCGTAGCGGAAGTGAAGAGAACAACTATATCAATCTGCCAATAATGCATCTCGTAGTGTGATAACGTTTGGTTAAAAACGAACTAAAACTCTGAAATTTTGTTTTGATACAACTACCTCAGAATATTTAGTACAATACAAGGCGTTACTCAAAAGAAGCTATAAACTTTGAAACAGAAGGAACAAAACTCTATTGTCCACGATAAACACATTCCTTCCATTCTGTTCATCTCCCTCCATCTTCCTGCTGAAATTCACCTGCACTCAACAAAAACTAGTGAGCCAAAGGCCCAGCAGGTAAAATCTGGAATAACAGAAGTAAGAATACAATTGCTCATGAACTGGTATGTACTGGAGTCTGAACATTATGCTTAAGAATGAACAAGCGTATCATAATTTATGAAGTCTAGCAGTAATCGAAAGCATAAGCATGAATCAATTCTGAAAACATTTTCTTTAAACATCTCTTAGGAGCTGCGATCGTAATCACCCTTGTGCTCTTATTTCATTTTCTGGGAAAATTATGACAATACTTTAGACATTTGGTCCATTTCGTTTGATCAAACTCCTGATATCAGTCTTAGCACTATGGCTCATGTTTGAAGGGGTATACAGATCCGTCGACCTGTAATCCTAGTCCTTCCTGGTTAAAAGGGCACACGGTTCGTCAGCCGCGTACTCACCCTTTCATTAGGGACCTTTTTCATTGTCATAACTTAAAACATTTCGTAAAACAATGTTCTGCTCTGTTTTCTTTCTTTTTATTTGAGCTACTGGTTTTCGTGTGTCTAGTGATGTTCTGGAACTATAAAGGATTTTCTTGTAATGCTTGCAAAAATGAAAACTGAATAATTTAGCTAGTTGAATCTGTCAGATAAGTCGGAAGATTCATTAGACTTATTTAGAATTGAAGAAAGATCAAATTCAGAGATTTTCGTTATCTAATGAAGAAGACGAAGAATGAACAGTGACCAGCTGGGTAAACAGTACCAGTCGCGAGACTAATATCAGCTGAATGCACAGTACTTAGAAACAAGTAAAGCAACTGCTGAAATAATGAAATGAAATACATCTGATGGTGAACAGTACTAATCGCAACGAATAGGAATCAGTCGCAAGACAAGAATCCAGTCGCGAGGTCTTTTAAATAATTATAAATCAAAACGATGTCGTAGCGCATAACTCAGTGGCTACAACCAGTCGCTACTGCTGATTTATGCACCTGCTGAATTTACAACCCAGCTGCTGAATTTGCGAAAACAAAGCATCTGCTGAATTTGCGAAAGCAAAGCATCTGAGTTCATTCAACCCCCCCCCCCTTCTGAACTCCTAGGCCTATTTTCGATCCTAATTGATCCTATCAATTGGTATCAGAGCCCTGTCATCTCAGTTGTTGAACAGTTTGATCTTCTCCGCTTATATTAAAAATGTCTACTTCTCACAATAAAATTTCTATGTTTTATAAGGAGTAGTACGATGATTGGAAGATCAGGATGCAAGTCTGGCCGCTCAGGATGACGACATGTGGTTCGTTATAACTGATGGACCCATGAAGATTATGAAAGCAAACACGTCGATGGCTATTACTGCTGGTGCTCCACAATGGATAGAGAAGACTAGAATGGAGTATACACCAGAGGACAAAAAGAAAGCCAATCTGGATAATGTAGCAAAGGACATTCTATAGAAGACGCTGGAAGAGAACATGTTCAGCAAGATAAAGACCTGCGCTATGCCCCTTCTGAACTCCTAGGCCTATTTTCGATCCTAATTGATCCTATCAATTGGTATCAGAGCCCTGTCATCTCAGTTGTTGAACAGTTTGATCTTCTCCGCTTATATTAAAAATGTCTACTTCTCACAATAAAATTTCTATGTTTTATAAGGAGTAGTACGATGATTGGAAGATCAGGATGCAAGTCTGGCCGCTCAGGATGACGACATGTGGTTCGTTATAACTGATGGACCCATGAAGATTATGAAAGCAAACACGTCGATGGCTATTACTGCTGGTGCTCCACAATGGATAGAGAAGACTAGAATGGAGTATACACCAGAGGACAAAAAGAAAGCCAATCTGGATAATGTAGCAAAGGACATTCTATAGAAGACGCTGGAAGAGAACATGTTCAGCAAGATAAAGACCTGCGCTATGGCTAAGGAGATCTGGGAAAAGCTCACGAAAATCTGTGAATGAAACGATGAGACTAAAGAGAACAAGCTGACGGTTTTCCAATAGAAATATGAGTCTATAAAGATGAGAGAAGGAGAGAGAATGACGGAGTTTGACGAGAGATTCAGCTTTGTTGTGATTGAGCCAACCAGTCTTGGAAAAGAATATAGCAATAGAGAATTGGATCTTAAGGTGATGAGAGCACTGCCGAGGGAGTGGGATGTGAAGACGATGGTCATGCGCGAATTATTATTATCTGAATAAACGTGAACTCCATGATCTGTTTGCAAATCTGAAAGCCTATGAGTTCGAGCTAGAGACCAGATCAGAGGCTGGACCATCAACCTCTCAACCCACAAAATCTCTTGCTGCTACGACTTCAGAACAGTGCTCACCTATCAAGTCATCAGAGCAGATCAGCAATGACGCAATGTCCCTCTTCGTAAAGAAGTTTGGGAAATTCATGAGAAGAACTCACAACCCTTCTTTCAATTATAAAAATGCTCATAAATCTGAAAAGATTTCCATTGATTTTTAAATTTTTATAACTGTGGTAGATCAGGGCATTTCGTAGCTGATTGCAAGAAGCCCAAGAAAGAGGACAGAGAAAAGATAGATGAAAAGAGGTCCACAGAAAAAAGGAAGAATAGATTTGAGAAGAGGCCCAACAAGAAGAATGATCGCAAGGTGCTTGTTGCTGAAGAGAGTAACAGCAAATGGGCGGACTCAGATTCTGAGACAACATCAAGCAGCTCATCAAGTGAGAGTGAGAAAGAAGAAGTCCACTGATTGATGGCCAACTAGACAACTGATGATGAGTATTTGACTTCTCCAATAGTGAATTTACATGAGAGGACCTCATCCCTGCACTTAATGAAATGGTCCATGAGTACAGAAAGCTGTCTCAAACATTCAAGGAGATTAATGCTGAAAACAATGTTTTGAAAAACAGTTCAGTTGAACCAAGCATTGCTCAGCTTGGAGAAACTGACAGTTTACAAACTGAGCTGAGTAAGATGAAAATCGATAATGATTCTTTGATAATAAAGTCCTGTGAGCTCTCATCTGAAAATGAGAGATTAAATCATGTGATGAGCTCCTGGACTAAGTCTTCGGTTTACTTGAGAAAGCTGCATGAAACTCAGAAGCCATTAGATGACAAATCTGGCTTAGGTTTCAGCTTTGGTGAAATCAGCTCTGAGGAAACAAGTACTCAGTCAAATCTGGCTAATGATCAGTTCAAGAAAATGAATTTTGTCAAATCCAGTGTGACACATGATGTTTGTGAGTCGGTTAAGTACAATGATCAGTTCACTGGACAACTGAACCATAAGGGCAAAAACGGTATTGGTTATGTTAAGCCTGAGAATTGTAAGCCCAGCTGGCTAACGAACAGACTTGAGAATGATAAGGCGAAAGTTGTACCTAAGTCGTCTATTCTGAACCAACAAAGGCGTGGTTCAACGAATGTGAGACCCGAAATATTATTGGACTAATTGAATTAATTAATCGGGTTTAGCATAGACCAGATTTGGCTTGAACAGATCTGGGATGGGCCAGCTTTGAGTTGGTATGCTTGGTGAGCATATCGGGTTTCTAATTTGTGTGTTTAGAACAGATCTGGACAATAGGGTAGTAGTTCAGATTCTGGGAGTTGAGAAACGCTGGTTGGTATCTTCGGATTTTGTGTTGGTCGATTGGAAGTGAATTTAGAGGTCAAATCTGATTATCGCTAAGTGTTTTGAGTTCGCTGGTTGAATATCCTACGTGGGTAGTGATATGCCGTCGTTTGAGAGGAATCAGATTTGATGTGTTAGTTATTAGCGCTGCGTGAATCGGCCTGGTTCGAGAGTTTACTGTAGACCGGTTTCGGGTTGGCTAGACCGGGAGGCAGTGCGATGTCGTTTTGGATTTCAAAGATCGCTGGTCAGTGTTGGTATCAGATCTGATCTTTCAGATCTGGGTTGCGATGCGACGACGTTTTGATGATGTCTTGGTGGATGCAATGCGATGTCGTTTAGCGTTTCAGATGTGGTAAGCGGAATGACGTGTCCTAATGAGAGAGCGGTCCTTGGTGCGACGTCGTTTGAATAAGTTCCAAATCTGTTTAGCGTATGGTCCAGATCTGGAGTGTTACTCAGATCTGAGTGGGTATCAGCTTTGAGCCAATGATGTCGGTGAGTACTGTTCATCAGATTTGGAGAACTTAAGTAGTATATATAGAATACTTTGACCGTAGTCTTGCTATTCCCGACACTTAGAAATATTTCCCGTGAGTTCATCTTGTCGCGATACCCTAGATACTGTTCATCGAAGCTTATCTTTTCTGATTGCCGGCGGTAAAAGACTCAGATTTGAGTAAGAGTGGTAGCGCTGGACTCCTTTGCTAAGGGGCTTCGTTCTATACCTCTTTTGAAGACTTTGAAGAGCTGGAAGAGGATCACAGGAAAGCTTCCTTGTGTAGTCCATTAGCATTTCGACTGTTTGAGTTCTGCCGTTCAGGTAGCTCGTTGGCTAAGCCTATGACGCAGTTGACCCAAAAATACAAGAGGTTTGTTTGTTCTGAGCAGTGTGAGAACAGCTTTTTGTTGCTCAAAGAGAAGCTAACTACCACGCCAGTGTTAGCTTTGCCTTTGGGTTCAGGTGGTTTCGTGGTTTGTTTGGATGCTTCTTTGAATGGATTGGGTTGTGTGTTGATGCAGAATGGTCGAGTCATTGCGTATGCTTCTCGTCAGTTGAAACCGCATGAGACTCGATACCCAGTTCATGATTTGGAGTTGGCAGCAATGGTCTTTGCTTTGAAGATTTGGCGCCACTACCTGTATGGCGAGCAATTTGTGGTGTATACAGACCACAAGAGTCTTCAGTATCTGTTTTCTCAGATGGATTTGAACATGAGACAGCGTAGATGGATGGAGCTGCTTAAGGATTTGGACTGTGAGATTCAATATCAGCCTGGGAAAGTGAATGTAGTTGCTGATGCATTGAGTAGGAAGGCTCAAGTGGCGACTCTGGCTTCGTTGCAGATTTCGAAGGTCCATGAATCTAAGCACTACTGGTTGGCGGCTTTACCCAGGTGAGGATTATGTTGTGGTGTCTTCTTTTCAAGTTGAGCCACAAATTGTTTCGAATATTAGAGCAGCTCAAAGAACAGATCCATCTATCCATGAGTTGCAGATGAAGGTTAGGGCTGGACAGTTAGAAGATTTGAGCGAGCTGTAGGAGCTGTGTTCTCTTGGGTAAGCAGCTGGCTGTGTACTCCCGTGAGATCCGTTGAGGTAGCAGTTGTGTAGAGAGCGAGGTACGGATTGAGCTCGTACTTACAGCCTTGAGATGAACATGAGAACATATTATGTATGTGTGTTTACGTGCTGTGTACTATGCATGAGTCGTGCTGATCTTATCTGCGTGTGAAATTACAGCTGATTGATCGTGCTGTTTATAATATATTGCATACTGCTTGATATGATTATCATGGCATTTTCACGCATAGCATATTGAGCCTGCATTCTTTGAGACCTGAATATCGCTGAGTCGCAATTTGCCGGCTGATTCGCCATGTGCAGAAATCCAATGTCGTCACTGAGTCGTGATAGCTAACTGAGTCGTTGTGATTTGGATTCTGCTGATTGATTGAGATTTATTGCATAGCTGAGTTGTTGTGCCTTGCTTACCAATGATTATTTGGTATATTGCTCTTCGTACTGAGGTTTGACCTCGTTTTTTTTTCCATCTTTTGGGCTGCTTTGGTCTGTGTTGGCCTTTGCAGGATCTTCAGGTGATCTAGCTGGACCGAGTGGAGCGTTAGCTGGTAGATCTCCGTTTTGAGTGCCAGTTATACATTATGTATTGTATTATAAACCACGGGATGCCCTGCGTGGATATGTATTTGGGTATCTGTATTTATTGCCTACTTGGTTATGCTTTGTTGTTGTTTGGATTTTGAGTAAAAAACCATATTTTGAGTATGCTTGTATTTTAAGAGTTGAATTTAGTCCAGTCCCAAAACGAAAAATTTTAACCAATATTTTATGCTTCCGTGTAGTAGTGATTAATTGAGTAATTAATCGCTGTTTTAGCGCACCGGGCCTGACATTTTTGGTATCAGAGCTTAAACTGAGATAAGCTTGATTTTTTTTCATCACACTTGAGTCTAGGCACAGAGTTTGAGTTTTTGTTTGTGATTGACTCTGTGATTTCTAGGATTTTGGTTATCTGCCTTTGTGATTATTTGCTTTTGGTTCTTACCTCGAGTTTTGGTAGATGCCCCCGAGGAGAGGTAGAAGTAGAATCGCTGGGCAGAGTGTTGAGGAGTCTAGGGCTTCCGAGAGTGATGAGGATGTTGAGCAGCAGAGTGTGCCTTTGCGTCGTCGAGCTAGAGAGGCAGAGGTGGAAGATGTGACTAGGAAGATTGGTGAGATGGAGCTAGTGTTGGCTAGATTCCAGAGAATGAATCCCCCTACGTTCAACTGGTGCTGAGAGTGGTTTGATGGCTGAAGGCTGGTTGGAGCACATGTAGGAGTTGTTTGACATGGTGGAGTACACCCAGAAGAAGAGACTGAAGTTGGCTGTGTTGCAGTTGAAGGATCATTCTCAACTCTGGTGGAAGGGTACTTCCCGAGTCATGAGAGAGGGTGGTACTTTGATTTCTTGGGAGAGCTTCTGTGCAGCTTTTCGTCAGTAGTATACCCCTGAGTCCTATTACAATAATCGTGAGCGGGAGTTCGATAATCTGAAGCAAAGGAACTTGAGGGTGGCCGAGTATGCTAGACAGTTTTCTTCGCTTTTGTCGTATGTTCCCCACGTTGCTAACCAGGATAGTACGAATAGAAACAAGTTTCTGAGAGGGTTGAGGCCCGATTTGTGAGACCTGAAATTGTAATAAAGATTAATTGTTGGATTAATCGGTTTTTGAGGAATTCTGGGTGTTCGGAGTTCTTTTTGAAGGTTTTGTTTGCATTTTTGGATCACAAATCACATTTAGAGCAATTCTAGAAATTTTGGAATTTTCGAGTAGAAATCTGTTTTGAGGTGAAAACTGCTCGGGTTTTGTGAAATATGTTCGAATTTTGAGAAAGCTGGACGCGTGATGTTGCGGCGCGTTGTGTACTGTAGGTGAGATCTGTGCACGCTAGAGTTGTTGAGTGAGAGTGAACAGGAGAAATCTATTGCGATAATTTGTGAGATCTGTCGCAGCGTGTTAATGAGATCAGGACGCTATTGTGTTGAGATCTGCCTCCGTGTATCTTGTGTTGCGCATGAATTCTGCCCCACGAGAGTAGCGCTTTTGGTATCAGATTTCTCCAGCGTTGTGTTAGCTTTCAGATTTCACCGTGGCGTGCAGCATCGTTTTAGCGATCAGCTTTCAGCGCGTTTTTGTTCCAGATTCCACCGTTTAGTTTTATTGTTCGGATCTCTTCGCGGTTTTGAGCGAGCGCTTGGTGTGGAATCTGTTGTGCGTGTTTTAGGCTTTTGAGCAATGTAGCGCACCCGTTGGTTGGCTTGTGGCGAAATATGTTTCTGTCGGTGGTAGTTTTAAGCAGATTTCTTGCGTGTATAAATTAGTAGCGTTGGCCTTCGATTATTTTGATCAGATCCCATACTTAGCAAAATTCTCTCAACTTTCGTTCTTCGCTTCTAACCCTTGTGTACAGTTCACCATGAGCTTCTCCGGCGAATTCCCGTCGTTTCCGGCCACCATTTTTCACGTTTGAGGTAGCGTTGGACTCCTCTCGAAAAGCTCTTTCATTTCATGCAACTTTTGGAGGCTGTCTTGGGTTGGAGCGAAATCTCGAAGCTACTGTCTTTCGGCCGTGAGTTGTGCGTTCAGGTAGCCTTTCGAAATTGTGATGGGGTCTTGTTCCTAGCCTTTATTTTAGCCCCTGTGGTGTGGTCGGAGGGGTCCACTGTGCGAGAATCTCATTCTCTTTTAGATAGTCTTGAAATTCAGCACTCAAGTATTCACCACCTCGATCGGATCGAAGTGCTTTAATACTTTTGCCTAGTTGATTTTCTACTTCAGCCTTGAATTCTTTGAACCTTTCAAAAGATTCAGACTTGTGCTTCATCAAGTACAAGTACCCATACCTAGAGTAATCATCGGTAAAGATGATGAAGTATGTGTGACCATATTTAGTATCAATACTAAATGGACCACACACATCAGTTTGGATCAAATCCAATAGGCCTTGAGCACGCTCACCCTTGCCCTTGAAGGGTTGCTTAGTCATCTTTCCCTTGAGACAAGACTCACAAGTCGGTAGGGAGTTAATGTCTGACAGATCAAACATGTCACTCCTAACTAACTTGTTCATCCTACTTAGAGAAATATGACCTAGCCTAGCGTGCCAAAGTTGTGCTGGGTTCAAGTTACCGTATTTCCTTTTAATCGTTGTTGTATGTGCTTCGACATCACGAGTTGGAACGTCTTTTAATTTTAAGGTGTATAAATCATTTTCGCGTTCCCCAATTCCAATTAAACATTCATTCTTGTAAATATTACAAATCGAATTAGCAAACATACAAGAATATCCATCACTATCAAGCATAGAAACAGAAATAATGTTCTTTATTAATTCGAGAACAATCAAAATGTTTCTCAATAACAACTTAAAATCGGAAGAAAAAAATAAATAAACATCTCCTATAGCTACTGCAGCAACTCTTGCTCCATTGCCAAGCCTCAAGTGGGTCTCACCCTCTCTAAGACGTCGGCTTCTTGTCATCACCTGCAAATCATTGCAGATATGAGATCCACATCCGGTATCAAGTACCCAAGAAGTCGAATTAAGAGACATATTTATTTCGATATAGAACATACCTTTCGCAGTTCGCAACTGCTCGAGGTACTCCTTGCAGTCCTCCTCCAATGCCCAGGCTTATGGCAGTGGTGGCAAACATCCTCGGTCTTGTTTGGCTTGGAAGCCTTTGCCTTGGGCTTCTTGGTGGGCTTTTCCTCCTTCGCAGGGGCAGAACGCTTCTTTCCCTTGCATCTGGGCCCCTTCTTCGCAGAGGAAGAAGAGCCCATAATGAGGACGGGCTTGTCCTTCTTTATGGTTCCTTAATAGAAACAAGTTTCTGAGAGGGTTGAGGCCCGATTTGTGAGACCTGAAATTGTAATAAAGATTAATTGTTGGATTAATCGGTTTTTGAGGAATTCTGGGTGTTCGGAGTTCTTTTTGAAGGTTTCGTTTGCATTTTTGGGTCACAAATCACATTTAGAGCAATTCTAGAAATTTTGGAATTTTCGAGTAGAAATCTGTTTTGAGGTGAAATCTGCTCGGGTTTTTTGAAATCTGTTCGAATTTTGAGAAAGCTGGACGCGTGATGTTACGGCGCGTTGTGTACTGTAGGTGAGATCTGTGCGCGCTAGAGTTGTTGAGTGAGCGTGAACAGGAGAAATCTATTGCGGTAATTTGTGAGATCTGTCACAGCGTGTTAGTGAGATCAGGACGCTATTGTGTCGAGATCTGCCTCCGCGTATCTTGTGTAGCGCATGAAGTCTGCCCCGCGAGAGTAGCGCTTTTGGTATCAGATTTCTCCAGCGTTGTGTTAGCTTTCAGATTTCACCGTGGCGTGCAGCATCGTTTTAGCGATCAGCTTTCAGCGCGTTTTTGTTCCAGATTCCACCGTTTAGTTTTATTGTTCGGATCTCTTCGCGGTTTTGAGCGAGCGCTTGGTGTGGAATCTGTTGTGCATGTTTTAGGCTTTTGAGCAATGTAGCGCACCCGTTGGTTGGCTTGTGGCGAAATCTGTTTCTGTCGGTGGTAGTTTTAAGCAGATTTCTTGCGTATAAATTAGTAGCGTTGGCCTTCGATTATTTTGATCAGATCCCATACTTAGCAAAATTCTCTCAACTTTCGTTCTTCGCTTCTAACCCTCGTGTACTGTTCACCATGAGCTTCTCCGGCGAATTCCCGTCGTTTCCGACCACCATTTTTCACGTTCGAGGTAGCGTTGGACTCCTCTCGAAAAGCTCTTTAATTTCATGCAACTTTTGGAGGCTGTCTTGGGTTGGAGAGAAATCTCGAAGCTGCTGTCTTTCGGCAGTGAGTTGTGCGTTCAGGTAGCCTTTCGAAATTGTGATGGGATCTTGTTCCTAGCCTTTATTTTAGCCCCTGTGGTGTGGCCGGATGGATCCACTGTGCGAGAATCTCATTATCTTTTAGATAGTCTTGAAATTCAGCACTCAAGTATTCACCACCTCGATCGGATCGAAGTGCTTTAATACTTTTGCCTAGTTGATTTTCTACTTCAGCCTTGAATTCTTTGAACCTTTCAAAAGATTCAGACTTGTGCTTCATCAAGTACAAGTACCCATACCGAGAGTAATCATCGGTAAAGATGATGAAGTATGTGTGACCATATTTAGTATCAATACTAAATGGACCACACACATCAGTATGGATCAAATCCAATAGGCCTTGAGCACGCTCACCCTTGCCCTTGAAGGGTTGCTTAGTCATCTTTCCTTGAGACAAGACTCACAAGTCGGTATGGAGTTAATGTCTGACAGATCAAATATGTCACTCCTAACTAACTTGTTCATCCTACTTAGAGAAATATGACCTAGCCTAGCGTGCCAAAGTTGTGCTGGGTTCAAGTTACCGTATTTCCTTTTAATCGTTGTTGTAACTTAAAATCGGAAGACAAAAATAAATAAACATCTCCTATAGCTACTGCAGCAACTCTTGCTCCATTGCCAAGCCTCAAGTGGGTCTCACACTCTCTAAGACGTCGGCTTCTTGTCATCACCTGCAAATCATTGCAGATATGAGATCCACATCCGGTATCAAGTACCCAAGAAGTCGAATTAAGAGACATATTTATTTCGATATAGAACATACCTTTCGCAGTTCGCAACTGCTCGAGGTACTCCTTGCAGTCCTCCTCCAATGCCCAGGCTTATGGCAGTGGTGGCAAACATCCTCGGTCTTGTTTGGCTTGGAAGCCTTTGCCTTGGGCTTCTTGGTGGGCTTTTCCTCCTTCGTAGGGGCAGAACGCTTCTTTCCCTTGCGTCTGGGCCCCTTCTTCGCAGAGGAAGAAGAGCCCATAATGAGGACGGGCTTGTCCTTCTTTATGGTTCCTTCGAACACTACAAGCATGTTAACCACCTCTTCAAGGGTGGCTGCCAGCTTGTTCATGTTGAAGTTGACCACAAAGGGGTCGAATGCAGCAGGCAGTGAGAGGAGAAGCACATCCACAGATAGCTCGTGTGGAAGTGTGATATCAAGGCCCGACAGCTTTTCAACGAACCCAATCATAAGAACCCCATGCTCGCGGACCGAAGTCCCATCACACATGCGGCTCGACATAAGCTCCTTGACAGCCGTGAACCTCTCATGTCGAGAGTTCTCCCCATACAGTTCTTTGAGATGAAAGAGTATGTCAGCAGCATACTTTGTCTTCTCAAAGCGCCGTTGCATTTCGTTGGACATCGACGCCATCACATAGCATCGAGTCTTAAGCTCGTCGTCCCACCATTGTTTAAGCGTAACCAGCTCCTCAGGGCTGATATCGGCAGGGGCTTCCTTCGGAGGACTCTTCTCTGTCGTATAAAGAAGTTTCTCCGAAGCCAACACAATGTTGAGGTTTCGAAGCCAGTCTTGGTAGTTCAGATCGATGAACTTGTTGCTATCCAGTATAGCAGCGAATAGGTTTTTGATCGAAGACATTATATAAGCAGTAATACTGAAAAAAAAACAGACAATCATCACTAACTATATAAAATAATCGCTAAGACATAAAACAAGGTCGTTAAGTTTTATGAATTACCCTCCCACTATTTTAACGATTTCACCACCCTTTAATAAAATCGAGAAAGCAAGTTTCTTTAGTGGGTACACGGAGCCCAATCAAGCAATCATGGACCTGAATAATATCAGTCATCCATGACCCCCAAAAGGTAGTTTCCGATTGCAACCGATGCAACCTCCATATATTCACCTCACGTCCAGTAAGGGCCCAATAATATGACGCCGTTTACTATCACGTGTCAAGATGACCCATCAATGTTGAGTCGTGAAGGACGGTCCCCTTAACGTCCCCAATAATATGAGCCAACGTTAAAGGGAGTTCCAACCAACTCACAACAATTGTCAATGGCGTGGACAGCTTTCCGGCATACATGACCCCCTCAATAATATGAGCCGGGCCATGTATACGGGTAGCATCGGCGTACACCCATTGTTGATGGAAGGTAGGGATAATTTAAACAAATTTAAATTCCCTTCAGTTTATCGAATAAACTTTTAATCTTGATATTAGTTTTAAATCGTATTTAAAACGAGGGATTTTATTTTCGAAAAGTTTGGTCTCATGCAATATATTTTAAATCATATTTAAAAACATGCGGATTCAACTAACTATATATCACATATATAAACATTGAGATGATCGATCGCGAGAGCTATGCGGTCCGTGGTTGCCAATCACAGACCTGGGTCCAATCCTAGGTGAAATGCAATATGCAATGCAATCCTATTACATTTGCTTCCGGTTTTACAGATTATCTTTGATCGTCATCGGGCCCACCATCTTCAAAAGTCCTCCCACTAAGTCCAGTAATTTACAATTAAATTCCATGACACATAAGGGATACATTTTTAAGGGGTGGGAACGGGCCACAAACAGACCCACTTTAAATATGATAATCAATGATATTAAATACAACTGAAATCTCAAAACCTAAAGCATACACCTAACACATTGGGGCATGGCTCTCGATCATCCCAATCATGCAATCAATCTAATTAATATGCATAAATTAAATAATCAAATTATTTATCGCAAAATCATATTTTAATCATAAAATCGCATTTTATAATAAAATCGTATTTTGTCGATAAAATCAAATTTTAATCAACAAAATCATATTTAATTATAAAATCATATGTTACAATCAAAATCGTATTTTGCAATTTTAATTGCATCATATTGGGCGAAAAAAAATTTTCGGCCCAAAATCTCAAAATTTCAAAATTGACCAAAATCGGCCCAATATCGAATATTGGCCTGTTAACGCCTCGGACCATCTGGGACAGGCCCGAAAACCCAAGAGACAAATCTGGTCGCAACACTACCACGAAAACATCGGACGGTGGCCGCACGGCGGCGGCCGCTGCCTGCATGACATTGCGCCGCACATCGTGATCTTCACGGCAGCGCGCATATTGCGCTGTACATCGTGCGGCGCTAGGCCGCACGTCCCCGCCCATCGGCCGCAGCGTGGCGCGGAGCAGCAGCATCTGGCCGGCCCTCCATTGGTGCAATATTTTGCGCATGACAGCACCTGGCTCCGACCAGTTTCACGAGGAAACCGGCACTTCACGGTAGGCGGTGGTAGATTACGTCAATCAGGTCCACGATCGGAAGGGAGACTCTTCGTCAGCCTGCACTAGAAGGCCTGATGAGATCATCACGGACGGATTCTCCTCGAAAGTTTGGCCGGAACAAATTCCGACGAGGGGCGGTGGCAGCGGTGCAAGGCGGCGGCGGCGGCGATATTAGGGAGAGGAGGGGGCGGTGGTTTTGGAGTGCTAGGGTTTAGGTTGTGTGTTGTGAATAATCAAGCCCTAATCGTGATTAATGCCAAAGTTGGTAGATGGGCTTGAACCGGCCCATTGGACTTGGGTCTGGCCCAAGTCCTATATGAACATTCGGTTCATTTAAATCATCACGATTTCATCATAACTCCGATCGTCGATCAGATCGGACCGATCGACTCAGTTTCCAAAACTGAATATTATGATGCGAAAAAATTTTTTCATATTACCCAGTCCAAATGACAGGTTTGCCCCTCAACAGCGGGAAATCAAGATTTGACCCCTGTTGACTTTTAGGAATTCGTACTTCTAAAAATCCTCCTCCTATGCTCAAAACATTGAGCTCAGTTTCCATGCGGGAATCTTGAATCCAGTACTTGTGTGACCCTCAATGGTTCAGGGATACAGCTAGCCGTGGGCCCACAACCATTGCGGCTCCGAAATCACAATTTCGGACTTGCCCATCGGATCATGGTAAAGCGCCTAGCAACATCGCACCATGATCCCCTAGGTATCACTGATAGTTCCTGCAAGAACCAGTTGGTCGTGGTTAGCGTACAGTACGGTCCTTTCAATCCATATATCCCGATCAGATCAACGACCATTGGTAAATCGAGAGTCGTCAGAGATCCGATAGCTATACATACATCTTGGAGATCGAATAGTGACATCGTGAGTGTAACTAGGTAAAACAATTTACCTAAAACACTTCTAGTACTCTGGCCAGAGATTTATACACTATTATCCCCTCAGATAGCATAGGATATCCACGCCTGTAAGCGAGCGATGAATCCTCGACAACGAAGCATCGACTCCTACATGCATCGGGGTCTCACCCAACCCCGCCGCCCAATGACCCCAAGTGAGTCGGCAAACGGGTCAAAGTGAGACGCCTATCATGTAGAGTCTCAATGACGTTTAGAGTCGTGAGGACTAATCAGTACAACCAAGACCTCGGACTTATCCACTCGACAAATGGTAACCACTTGGAAAGTCCGAACGAGGGTAGTTCGATACATCACCAGGTCACTATCTATCTACATGCTCAGAACATCACAATGTTCCCTACCAATGAAACATGGTACTTCGCATCGCAGATACTAGTCTCAAGCTCGGGCGACCTTATCCTCATTTTGACGGTCCAATCGACTAGGAACTAATTCAGAATACACAGTGACTATTAGATGTGTTTCATGATAGCCGTCATACCCACTATCAAATCTAACATACACTATGGTGCATTCTAGGTCTTTATCCAACACAATTGTTAACACTATATAAACATAATGAAGATAAAGAATGCCATAAACAAATGCGAATATCATATATAAATACTGTCATATACAAGAGTCTATAAACCCACACGCCACAAGTTGGCTAGTTGGGCATCTACTCTAACATGTATGGCGAGCAATTTTTGGTGTACTCGGACCACAAAAGTTTGCAGTATCTGTTTTTGCAGCCCGATTTGAATATGAGACAGCGTCGTTGGATGGAGCTGCTAAAGGACTTTGATTGCGAGATTAAGTATCAGCCTGGGAATTCGAACGTAGTGGCCGATGCTTTGAGCAGGAAGGCTAGTGAGATGCTTGCTTCGTTGTATATCTCTAAGGATCAGGAGCATCTTAATACTACTGGTTGGAGATTCTATCCGACTGATGATTGCGTTGTGGTTTCTTCTTTCCAGGTGGAGCCGTAGATTGTTTCTAGTATTCGAGCAGCTCAAAGGACTGATCCTTCCATCCACGAGTTGAAGTTAAAGGTCAGGGCTGGAGAACTTGAAGGTTATTCTGTTTCTTCAGATGGTTTCTTGAGGTTTCGTGGCAGGCTGGTTGTGCCTAAACTCATTGATTTGAAGGAGGAGATCCTTCGGGAAGCGCACTGCAGCAGACATAGTGTTCATCCTGGTGCACGGAAGATGTACCACGTGTTGAAGCCGCACTTCTGGTGGGATGGCCTAAAGAGCGACGTTGCTGGTTTTGTCGCTCGTTGTTTGAACTGTCAGATGGTAAAGGCCGAGAGGATGATTTTGTGATGCATTCGCGTCCTCGTTCCAGCAGGAGGATGCGATGCGTATTTGGATGGTTATCGACCAATTGTCGAAGTCTGCACATTTTTATTCCCTACGGTATGACCTTTTCTTTGAAGAAAATGGTGAAACTGTACGTGGATTTCGTGGTTAGACTGCACGGTGTGCCTGTTTCGATCGTTTCCGACCGAGATCCAAGGTTTACTTCTAGGTTTTTGGAAGAGTCTGCAAGCAGCTTTGGGTACTAGATTGGCTATGAGTAGCGCGTATCATCCCCAAACCCACACGCCACAAGTTGGCTAGTTGGGCATCTACTCTAACAACATTTTGTCCAAGTCTGCATTGTCCAGGATGATATTTCTGGCACTTAGGACACACTGAATTATTATTACCAGCGGGAACAGAACTAATAGGTTGAATCAGTAGAGGCTTTTGCTCCTGAGGCTTATGCTAGTTCTTATTTTGTTTCTTAAATAGCCTCTGGTCCTTCTGCTGAAAGGCTTGTCTCTTCTGCTGCCTTTCCTCGTCAAGATCCTTCCAATCCCTTACAATTTGCAAGGCTCTATCCACTGCTTCTCTATAAGTCCTTGGCACAGATAGCCTAACATTCATTTTGAACATAGGCTTCAATCCTTCCACAAAATGATTTAATTTCTCCTCTGGATCTCTTCCAATCAATGGCACAAAGTAGCACCCTCTTTCAAACAGACATGAATATTCCTGCACAGTTAAACTTTCTTGTTTAATGGTCAAGAAATCCCTCTTCAATTCAGACCTTTTTCCAGCTGGAAAGTATTGTTCAAAGAATACTTGCTTGAAATCTGCCCAAGTTAGGTTCAGCAGATCCACAGACAATTTGGCTCCTTCCCACCAAATCATCGCATCTTCCCTTAACATATAGATAGCGCACCTGGGCCTATCTAAATCAGGCGTTTGGAGGTACTGGAAAATAACCTCCATGGATTTGATCCAGCTCTCAGCGATTAGTGGATCAGTAGTACCACTAAATTCCTTAGGCTTCTATCGTCTGAACTTCTCCTGGGGATCATCATTACTTGGTCCCCTGCTGCTGAAAGATTGGCCATTGCCTCTATTATTCTGCTCTACCAGCAGTCGCAACAATTGAGTGATATTAGCATTATTATCACTATCAGTTTCTTCTAAAGGAATACTTCGTCTAGTTCTTCCTCTTCCTGGCATTCTATATTCTATAGCCCGCAATCCACCACATATATTTATCAGAACATGCTAAAATAAAAGACAATGCTCTGAAAATAAACTCACAATTTAGAGGAACAGTCGATGAACTTTGATCCAGCTGATGGTACGTGTGTTTATCTCAGGAACGTCGCTCTAATACCATGTTGTGACGCCCGAACCCAACGGGGCAACGAGATTGGGGTAAATAAAATTTTCGAAACAAATGAAGGGCTAACAGATAATTTTTTATAAGCTGTATTCCTTATAACTTCAAAAGAAATAGAAACTCGAAGACAAAACTAACAAATACTTAATTTGCGCGCCAACTGCTGAAACTTGTTTGCGGAAAAACAGAGTCTAATATATATAACTTTGCAATTGCAATTACAACATCTGGGTTTCTACATGAATATACAGCTGTTGTAATTGATTTCAATACAGTATTTCTTAGATACAAAACAACGACTGCTATGACACGGAATACGTTGGTCATTGATAAACACACACCACCCAGCAGCTGATTCACGTTTCACCACCTGTTCGCTCCTCAGCTGTCGCACCTGCACCATTTTAAAAGCTAATGAGCCTAGGGGCTCAGCAAGTAAAACCTGAATAATAACAAATTCAAATACCAGGTGGACATCTGATCATTTCATAAGTTAAAGGAACATCAATACGTAAATATTTCATAAACATTCATAACTTGGATACAGGGACATATAACCCAGATCTCAACATTAACATCATTTTCCTTAGATTTATGGCTCAGAAGCTCTCCTTAGGTCCGTGTTGCACCTGATCAAGTGACTACTGATATCAGCCTTAGCCATTGGCTTCTTTACATTGGGGCAACCGAATTATAGACGACTGCTCACCCTTCTCTTTATGACCGTCTGTTATCTTTGCCATAAATCTTAAAATAAACTTTTGTTCCTTTAACATCTTTCGTAAAAATTCTTTCTCAAAATCCTTGGGTTCCATAGTTTTAAAACTTTTGCTTCCGCTTTTAAAATTTTACTGAGTATTGGGTTCGGCTTTCGGAAACATAATCATTAACATGAGACCAGTCGCAAGAGGAACCAGTCGTGATGAATAAAACCAGCTGCAAAGATAAAACCAGCTGCAAGGGCTTTTTAAACATATTAAATAAAACGACGTCGTTAGCACGTCAACCAGCCGTCAGAAAAGTGTTAAACGACCAGTCGCAAGAAAACGCTAACATATGTAAAACCAGACGCAAGGATTTTTACTAAAAGAAACCAGGTGCAAGGTACGTTTTGTCGTTAACATATCGACCAGTCGCAGGGGAAAATTTTAACAACCAGTCGCAATGAACAGTATCCGTCGCAAGACTAATACCAGCTGGAATGATCAGTAAAAACCAAACGCAAAGAATAACCAGTCGCAATAAACAGTACTTTAGAAACGAATATTGCAACTGCTAAAATTTGACAATAAAAATGCATCTGCTGATGAACAGTGCATCTACTGGATTTAAATACAAACATGCACCTGCTGATGAACAGTGCATCTGCTGAATTAATGAAAACAATGCAGCTGCTGGATTTTAACAAGGAAATGCAACTGCTAGAATAAAACTGGATGTATGTAACATGAAAACAACAACTATGCTATCAGCCGTTGCCTATCAAACCAAACTTCATAATGGTTCGACTAGCAACTACCGATTACACCGTTATCAAATTCTGATATTACAACTACTAAATTGAAGAACATTCATAAACTTCCTGGGAATAAACTCAAATTAAATGGTGAGTCAAGAATCAGTTTTTACTTGCCTTAAGTCAAGCGTTGCAACAATAACTAGTCCCTGCAAGATCTTCTCCCTGAGCAACCACACGAGCTTTTCTGGAATTTATTTTGAAGAACACTAGAGAATTTCTTTGCAAATGATAAAAATCTTGCTTTGAAAACATGTTTAAATATGGAAGGGATTAGTGGCAAGCTACTTGTGAAATCAAGCATGACACACTTATAAAATTTGGTAAAATTCCCTTCCTCTTATTTAATTTTAAACACCAAACATTTTCCAAAAGAAATCATTTGTCCTCCTTAAAAATATTTTCAATCATTTAAAACCTGCTCGTGCACTACCCTTGGAGTCACCTGCTGAAACCAGCCATGTCACACTTATCTTCTAAAATTAAAAGATCAGCGATACATAAACATTTCAAAATACCCATTATAAAACAAACAAAGCATAATGTGGTCCTAAGGATTTTGGGGCGTTATAGAAATAGTGAGCCTGCACGGTGTTCCAGTTTCGATAGTATCTGATAGAGATTCGAAGTTTACGTCAGCTTTCTGGAAGAGTTTGCACAGAGCTTTGGGTACGAAGTTGACTTTTAGCACAGCCTTCCACCCCAAGACAGATGGTCAATCTGAAAGGATGATTTAGATTTTAGAAGATTTACTCAGAGCTTGTATTGTGGAATTTTCAGAAAGCTGGGATCTAAAGCTGCCGTTGGTAGAATTTGCGTATAACAACAGTTTCCAATCCTCTATCAAGATGGCCCCATACGAAGCACTCTATGGTTGCAAGTGTAGAACACCTCTTCACTGGAATGAGGTTGGAGAGCGAGCTGGTTTAGGACCAGATATGGTAGAGCAAATAGCTACGGCTGTTAGAAGGATTAGAGAGCGGATGAGAGCTGCTCAGAGCAGACAAAAGAGTTATGCGGATAATAGACGACGGGATCTGAGTTTTGCGGTTGGTGACCATGTGTTTTTGAGAGTAGCTCCGATGAAGGGAGTAATTCATTTTGGAAAGAAAGGAAAGCTAAGTCCCAGACATATTGGGCCTTATGAGATTCTGGAACGAGTAGTAACATTGGCTTATCGTTTAGCATTGCCCCCGCATCTGTTCTCAGTGCATAGTGTTTTTCATGTATCAGCTTTGAGGAAGTATATTCCCAAACCGTCGCATGTATTGAGCCATGAGCCAATTCAGTTAGCACCAGATCTGAGTTACGAAGAGAGACCCGAGAGGATTCTGCTTCAAGAGACTAGGAAGTTGAGAAACCGTAGTATCCCTATAGTTAAGGTGAAATGGCCTAACCAAACAGAACGAGAAGCTACGTGGGAGACCGAAGCTGATATGCATAGTCTTTACCCAGACCTGTTTCGTAAGTAAATTTCGAGGACGAAATTTCAATAAGGAGGTTAGAGTTGTAATGCCCCAAAATCCATAGGACCACATTTATGAACCCCTTTTTATTTTAAGGGTCATGATGATATTTCTAGATTTCAGATTTCATATTTCAGCTTTGATTTATTTTAATTGTTTTAAAAGCTAATTTCATATTTGAAATACAACTCAGAAGGTTTCCGGACAGACTTCGCCTCAAGCACAAGCTAGAGTAGATTTCAGATTTCGAAAATAAAATGCTTCAAATCTAGCAAACTGTTCTCTTCAAAATACTTTGGCATTTCCAAATTTAAAACAGTAATTGGGAGCTTTTTACAAATCTTTCAAAAATGACAAATAGTTGGTAGGAATCCCATGCCTACTCGAGTGTTTTCACCTAATGACAATCATGCTCTCTTATATGATTGTTTACGAGAAGTTGAGTTCATTTTCACTTGAAGAGAAAATATTTTATCTTCTTAAAACTCTTTGGAACTCGTCGTGGTGCTTGAGGAGGATTTCTGCAGGAACCAGCTGTCTCCGTGTTCCAGTGTTAGGCAAGTAAAAGATGATCTTTCCTACACCATTTTAAAGCATATATTGTTTTTCCTCAGTTTTGTTTGCTTGCCTGCTTATGTTAAAGATATAGCAATGTTCAAGCATGTTTATGAAAATGAAAGATCGGGTTCATTGTTGTTTCTGTTTTAAAAAGAATCCCAGTATGTTTTAAGCGCAGAGGTTGATGTGTTTTCAAAACATTGAGCATTCAGGTTCTAGTTCCATGAAAGATTATGAAGTTCTTCATCTTGGTGAGTTGCGACATATGGACTTGACTCCAAGTAATCAAAGATGCTGGTCCAATCGGGATTTCGTTCCGGTTAGATGGGCGGAGCTGGTATTTTGGGTGTCGTCGAGATATTGTAGAACTAAGTTACATAGCCAAGTCGGTTTTCCTATACTAGTAACCAGATCCTATCTTCAAGTCTGAAAAAATCCCATATCAAATCTTCCTTGCAAATGTCAAATCTGTTTCACGCATACATTGTTTCTACAGTCAAATCTGATTTTCATGCCAGCAGTGCCATTTCGCTAGTCAAGTCTGTTTCTTTAAATATGGCGGTATATCTTTTCTTCAGTGGAATCTGTTTTATCAGTTATCAATAGTGTTCCCAGGTTCACAGCTGAATCCCTGCTAGCGATAGCGCTTCTAGAGTCAAATATGTTTTCTTGCCAGTGATGTATCCCCGATAGTCGATTCTGATTCCACTATCGATACTGTTCCTTTACACCACATCTGTTTCAGTTAGCAATACTCCTCATATAGTCGAATCTGTGTTTATGACCCGGATCTGTTTTTTACTCAAGCACTATTTTGTGAGCCAAATCTGATTTTCACTTCAGCGATAAGTCCCCAATAGTCGAATCTGATGCTCAGTTAGATTTTGCATACATTGTTTCTACAGTCAAATCTGATTTTCATGCCAGCAGTGCCATTTCGCTAGTCAAGTCTGTTTCTTTAAATATGGCGGTATATCTTTTCTTCAGTGGAATCTGTTTTGTCAGTTATCAATAGTGTTCCCAGGTTCACAGCTGAATCCCTGCTAGCGATAGAGCTTCTAGAGTCAAATCTGTTTTCTTGCCAGCGATGTATCCCCGATAGTCGATTCTGATTCCACTATCGATACTGTTCCTTTACACCACATCTGTTTCAGTTAGCAATACTCCTCATATAGTCGAATCTGTGTTTATGACCCAGATCTGTTTTTTACTCAAGCGCTATTTTGTGAGCCAAATCTGATTTTCACTTCAGCGATAAGTCCCCAATAGTCGATCTGATGCTCAGTTAGATTTTAAAGGGAAACAAGTTTCAAAATGTGATGAACCCAGATGATTTTCAAATCTTATTTCAACCAGATATGAGTTTAAAGGAAGAAAAGTTTAGTTTTAAAGGATTAATGTTGTAGATAACAGACGGTCATAAAGGAAGGGTGAACTGCTACCAAGCTAGTTGCCCCTTCATAAAGGAAGGGTGAGCAGCCGTCGAGCGTGTCGGTTGCCCTTCATATAGGGCTTCATGCCATAAAGACTGAATTCAGAAGTAACTTGATCAAGTGCCAAAGGACCTGAGGAGAGCTTCTAAGCCATAAATCAGAAGAAAATAATGATGGGATCTGGGTTATGTTCCCAAATCTGTTTTACGAAAGATGTTTAAGTTTTAATGCCTTCCTTTAAACTAATTTATGTTCCGATATGAGATGTTGCCTGCATTAAGTGAATTTGTTATTATCAGATTTTACTTGCTGAGCCTCTAGGCTCATTAGCTTTTAAATGGTGCAGGTGAGACAGATCTGGAGCAGATGGGCGGCGGGAGCTGAACCAGCTGTGGTGATTGTGTTTATCAATGACCGATGTTTTCCGCGCAGGTGTTGTTGTTTTTGATATTTTGACAAATCTGTATTAGATCCATTACAACAATGATTGAATTCATATAGAATTTCATATGTTGTAATATCTCACTTTGCATTTTATATCAACTTGGGATTCAGATCGGTTTCCGCTATTTTTTATTTGGCGCCAAGTGTGTTTGTGTCTCAAAATTTTTATGTTGTAAGAAATACAGCTTACAATATTTAGTTTCAGCCCTTCTTTTCCTCTTTTATTTCTTTTTAGTTTAAATCCGTTGACACCCATGGGCGTGGGCGTCACAAGAGCTCCTTGTAGTTTTTGCAGTGAAGTAGAGATTTGGTCCAGGAGCTTATAATATCAGCCAAGAGCTGATTCTCATTTACATCTCCCGAACCTGATTCTCAGCTCCTCATTTTCAGTCGAAAGCTTACTTAGAGCAGCCTGCATTTCGTCTGAGCTTACAAGCTCAGTTTTTGTAGCATGGCTATCCTTTTCGGCTTTGACTTCCTCAAATGACTGAGAAAGCTTATTGTACTCATGAACCATGTCATTTAGTGCAGTGACAAGGTCCTCTCGTGTAAACTCTAGATTAGAAAATTTGAATGCCTCGTCAGTATCATCGGCCATTAGACACTGAACTTCATCATCACTCTCGCTTGATGAGGACGTCCCTGAGCTGGACTCCTCAGAATCTGTATCTGCCCAAGAACTCTTGTTCCCTTCGGCTACCATGGCTTTCTTATTCCTCCTCTTTCTATAGAATTTCTTCTCCATTTTATCCTTGCTGTTGCGATCTGGTTGTCTTCTTGTGTCCTGTTTTGGCTTCTAGCAGTCAGCTATGAAATGATCAGACCTGCCACAGTTGTAACATTTATCGTCAGAAGAAATATTTGAAGTATTTTTAATTTAATCGAAAGAGTTAGGTTTGAAATTTTTTTCCGCATAAATTTTCCAAACTTCTTTACGAAGAGGGATATAGAATCATCTCTGAGCTCATCAGGTGATGAAGCTCTAGCTTGTTCAGGTCCTTCGACTCCCTTATGGCCATTGTCTTAACATCCCATTCCCTGGGAAGCGCCCTTGTGACCTTCAGGGCCAGCTCCATGTTGCGGTACTCCTTGCTCAATCTGGTTAGATCTATCACCCGTGATCTGAACCTTTCTTCAAACTCTGTCATGGTCTCTTCGGGCTTCATCTTTATTAGCTCAAATTTCTGCAGGGCCATAGCCAGCTTGTTTTCCTTCTTCTACTCATTTCCCTCAAAGATTTGAGTTAATCTTTCCCAAATCTCCTTCTCCATGGTACAAGTCTGAATCTTGTTGAACATGTTGTTATCCAGCGTATTATAAAGAATGTCCTTGGCCACATTATCCAGATTGGCCTTCTTCTTGTCCTCCAAGATCCACTCCATCCTGTGCGTTTCCACCCACTGTCATGCGCCAACAGATGGATACAACTGTGTTCGGCCTCAAGATCTTGATCGGACCGTCTGTAATGACGAACCACATGTCCTCGTCCTGCGCTGTCAAGTGAGCTTGCATCCGGATCTTCCATAAGTCATACTCCTCCTTCGAAAACATAGGAATCTTGCTATGAAAAATAGACATATTTAATGAATGCAAATAATAATACTGTTCAGACACTGAGATACCGAGCTATGATACCACTTGTTAGGATCAAAAACATAGATCAGGAGTTCAGAGGGGGGGGTGAATGAACTCGATTAAGAGAAAAATTATAAGTTTTGGTGATAACGAAAACAAGATAAAAACTAAACTTAAGACTCAGATTTGGACCTATTAGTAATCTTATTTAACGGAATAGAGTTCATCAGATCTGATTGTATAAAATGAAGAAGTATATTCAAATCCGAGAGATTGGAAAGAGAGTAGTTAAAGAGGAAGAGAGATTTCAGATCAGATAAGAGCAACTCAGATCCGAGGGTATCAGATCAATACAGAGGCTTAGCTATCAGTTCTGATCAGTAACAGAGACTCAGATTTGGACAGAATCTACTCAGTGTATTTCAGAGGTTGCTATGATACATAACAGAGAACTATATCAGTTCAGATCTCAGCATGTTATTCATAGACAGATTTCAGATCAGACTAAGATTCAGATAAGAGAGAAGATGGGATATATCAGTAAGAGAGATGAAAAAGGGGGAGATTCATAAAGGAGAAAAGATCATGAAGCCTGTATTTATTCAAAAAATCTTAAAGAATATTTCAGCTTGGAGCTTAACAGATTTCAGATCTTAGCTTCAGATCTTATTATCCAATGATCCAGATGATTCAACGATCAAGATTAAATCAGATAAATCCTGCTAGACAAAGTGGATGAAAGAGACTCAAGTTCAGAGCTATTTGGAGTATACTTTACAAGACGCAGAGTTGGTGCATACGATGTGTACCTAATTTGGGTATTAAAGTGAAATAAGCTCTGAAAACAGCAGACAAACCTCTACTCAGCATTAATTGAGAAATTAATGCACGATACGGTGAAGATATTCAAATGGGGTTTGTGTTTACTAGCTCATTAAATGACCGTTGAAGATGGATGTTATAAATTGCTGAAGAATTTCAAGCGAAGAAGCTCACTGACGATTTAAGCTCTGTGCGAATTTTATCACTTGGAGTTTTTACTCTGTCACATAATCTCTGTCTATCTGGGAAAAATTATTCAAGTCATAAACTATTCAATATCCCAGTTCTCATTCTCGAAGAACATTCGTTCAGTTCCAAAATAGAAATAATCTTCAAGATTCCTGTTATAGTAGATGTCCAACTAGCCAACTTGTGGCTTGTGGGTTTCATAGACTCTTGTATGAAATGATCTTTATATATGATATTCGCATTTGTTTATGGCGTTCTTTATTTTAATTATGATTATAATGTTAACAATTGTGTTGGATAAAGACCTAGAATGCACCATAGTGTATGTTAGATGTGATAGTGGGTATGACGGCTATCATGAAACGCATCTAATAGTCACTGTGTATTCTGAACACGTTCCTAG
>KQ992457.1:7222-34576 GCA_001598015.1 Dorcoceras hygrometricum | reverse complement strand
GTTGAGGATTAAGGCCCAGAATGGTCAGTCTGATGATTTCTCTATTTCTCCGGATGGATGTTTGAGTTTTTGAGGGAGATTAGTGGTTCCGAACCTGATTGATTTGAAAGAGGCCATCATGAATGAAGCACATTGTAGTCGATACAGTGTGCATCCGGGTGAGAGGAAGATGTACCATGCCTTGAAGTCTCACTACTGGTGGGCAGGTATGAAGAGCGACATTTCTGCTTTTGTTGCTAGATGTTTGAATTGCCAGCAGATCAAGGCTGATAGAATGAGACCTGGTGGATTGCTCCAGAGTTTAGAGGTGCCCCAATGGAATTGGGAGCACATCGCCATGGATTTCGTGACTCATCTACCTCGATCGAATAAGGGATGCGATGCGATCTGGGTTGTGATTGATAGACTCTCGAAGTCATCCCATTTCATACCTTATGATGTGAGGTGTTCGATGAAAAAGATGGCGAAATTGTACATCGACCATGTGGTTAGATTGCATGGAGTTCCGGTTTCGATAGTGTCTGACAGAGATCCGAGGTTCACTTCTCGCTTTTGGAAGAGTCTACAAGCAGCAATGAGTTCGAGATTGGTGATGAGCACAGCCTATCACCCACAGACAGACGGACAGTCTGAGCGGACTATCCAGACTTTAGAGGATATGCTGCGAGCAGTAGTGATGGATTTCAGCGGTGGCTAGCAGGATTCGCTTTCCTTGGTAGAGTTTTCGTATAACAACAGCTACCAAGTCACTATTGGAATGGCTCCGTTTGAGGCATTGTATGGTCGAAAGTGCAGATCCCCGATTTGTTGGGAAGAAGTTGGCGAGAGACAGCTTTCTACACCGGAATTTGTGCAGCACATGAAGGATCAGATTGACTTGATTCGAAGTAGAATGAAGGCTGCACAAGATAGATATGCGAGCTATGCTAATAGAAGACGCAGACCTTTGGAGTTTGAGGTTGGAGACCGAGTGTTTCTCAAGATTTCTCCTTTCAAGAGCGTGATGAGATTCAGATTTAAAGGCAAGTTGGCTCCCAGATTTGTTGGTCCTTTTGAGATTTTTGTTGGTTCAACTTTGGCCTACGCCTGATTACGAACAGGTGAATCAACTTTGGACGTCTCCATCGCTAATCCAGCTCTCGATCCATGAAAGCACCAAACCAACTGTTGAACATATATTGTGAACTAACTGCTGATCATATTCTTCGACCTGAAATCTGCGCAATTAGAATAGAATTGTTAGAATAACAACAACAGGTTTTGTGTAATTCAAAACTTAATTAGGATCTGTCAAAACAGATCCAACATTATCATCAGTTGCGGATTAGAGATGCAGACGTGGTGAAGACAGCTTTTCGGACTCGATATGGGCGTTATGAGTTCCCGGTCATGCCGTTTGGATTGACGAATGCCCCAGCTGTTTTCATGGATTTGATGAATCGCGTCTTCAGCGAGTATATTGATCGGTTTGTGATCGTTTTCATTGATGACATCTTGATTTACTCGAAGAGAATGAGAGAGCATGAGGAACATTTGAGACTGGTGTTGCAGCGATTGAGAGACTCGCAGCTGTATGCCAAGTTCAGCAAGTGTGAATTTGGCTTGATCGAATTGTCTTTTTGGGTCATGTGATTTCAGCACAAGGGATTTCGGTAGATCCGAGCAAGGTCGGAGCAGTTCTTAACTGGGAGAGACCTCGAAATGTTTCCGAGATCCGTAGATTTTTGGGATTGGCTGGCTATTACAGGCGTTTCATTGAGAAGTTTTCTTCGATAGCTAAGCCTATGACTCAGTTGACTCAGAAGGATAAGAGATTTGAGTATACTGATGAGTGCGAGTACAGCTTTCAGACGTTGAAGGAGAAGTTGACTACTGCTCCTGTGTTGGTTTTACCGTCTGGATCTGGAGGATTCGTCGTATGCTCCGATGCTTCTCTCAATGGTTTAGGATGTGTTTTGATGCAGAACGGGTACGTGATTGCCTATGCGTCTCGACAGTTGAAGCCTCACGAGACGAGGTACCCTGTGCACGATTTGGAGTTGGCTGCGATAGTGTTCGCCTTGAAGATTTGGCGACATTATCTTTATGGTGAAAAATTTGTGGTGTACACCGACCACAAGAGCTTGAAATATATCTTCACGCAGTCAGATCTGAACATGAGGCAGCGACGATGGATGGAATTGCTCAAGGACTTTAACTGTGAGATTCAGTACCAGCCTGGGCGGATGAACTCAGTAGCAGATGCTTTGAGTAGAAAGACCCAGCCTGCGATGCTTTCGTTTTTGAGTGTTTCGAAAGTTCATGAGGAGTTGAGTACTTCTGGTTGGCGATTCCAGCCGGGTGATCAGTATTTCTTTGTTTCTTCTCTTCAGTTGGAACCGCAGATTATGGTGAACATCAGGGAGGCGCAGAGGACTGATCCCTATATCCATGAGTTGAGGATTAAGGCCCAGAATGGTCAGTCTGATGATTTCTCTATTTCTCCGGATGGATGTTTGAGTTTTTGAGGGAGATTAGTGGTTCCGAACCTGATTGATTTGAAAGAGGCCATCATGAATGAAGCGCATTGTAGTCGATACAGTGTGCATCCGGGTGAGAGGAAGATGTATCATGCCTTGAAGTCTGATCAGATTGACTTGATTCGAAGTAGAATGAAGGCTGCACAAGATAGATATGCGAGCTATGCTAATAGAAGACGCAGACCTTTGGAGTTTGAGGTTGGCGACCGAGTGTTTCTCAAGATTTCTCCTTTCAAGAGCGTGATGAGATTCAGATTTAAAGGCAAGTTGGCTCCCAGATTTGTTGGTCCTTTTGAGATTGTTGAGAGGATTGGACAGTTGGCTTATAGATTGAGGCTGCCCAAGGAATTAGCAGCGATGCATGATGTCTTTCATGTGTCTATGTTGAGAAAATATGAGCCAGATCCGTCCCATATTTTAAGAACCGACGAGGTTGAGCTGGATTCTGCCTTGAGCTATGTCGAATATCCGGTGCAGATTCTGGATAGGAAGGAGAAGCAGCTGAGAAACAATATTATACCGTTGGTGATGGTCCAATGGAGCAAGCATGGCCGAGAAGAAGCAACCTGGGAAGTGGAGGAGAAGATGACCGCCTATCCCTTCCTGGATGCCCTCATAGGAAGCAATCCCCGGTCGTAGGACTGAGGTCACCTTTGAGGTATTTTCTTCTTCTTTAGGATGATATAGATTTTTGATCTGATGACAGTGACACGTGTATAAAATAAATAGTTGCGGTCAAACCATCTCAAGGAAGGCCTACACTTCTTCTGCTGTCTCGTCGACCCTTCTCTTCGATGAGTCGTCCAGGTGCACTTCGTTAGATTTGCATGTGTTAAGCATAGTACCGTGGTTCAGCCAATGAGGCGGCGGCTTTAACGAATTTTAAACCGAATTAGGTTAGGCTAATGAATAACCAGTTAGCTAAATGTCCACAGTCCGAGCTTGCTAGGCTCTCTTTACAAGTCAGAACGTCTACCGGAGTATTATACGAGATTTCTTGCTACCTATCGCCTATCATCATGAATTCTAGCATCGTCATGAATTGCCGGTATAGCCAGCTAAGCTAGAGAGAGTTAACGACCCGGCTATTCCCGAGTCAGATGAGGGAATAGAGTAAGGGTCTACCCTCACTACTATCTTACTAGGAGCTATGAGTTAATGATTGGCCTCATCTGTTTGAGCACTGATTGTGCAGATTTTTCCAGGTAAATTGCTGGTTTTTGAATCAAATTTGAGTAATGTTTGTGCTGATATGCATGTTTGAATGTTCTGCCCTTGTTTACCTTTGATTTCGAGGACGAAATCTCTTAAGGTGGGGAGAATGTGAGGATTGAGAAATTCAATTAGTAATTAATCGGATTTTGGTAGGATTAGTTACGGGTTGTGTTGTTGAATTTCTCTAAGTTTTGGATTCAATCGTAGCGAAGTTTGGTGCAAAGCTGTTAACAGCACGCTACTTTAGCTCGCTGCTGGTGGATTTTGAATCAGCAGAGATGACGTAAGCGTGACGCAATGAGATCTGCTGGTGTGTGTATGCGTCGACTGGATTTGATGTAGTAGGCGCATCGACGTCGTTTGATTAAGTGAAACGATGCATTTTGAGTATTGCGTCTGGAACCAGTCGCGGGAGGAATTGTGTTGCGACTGGGTGACCAGCTGCTGGTAGCAATACTCGCATGTGTAACGTCGTCGTTTAGATTAGTTGATGCGTCGTCGTTTTTGTGGTACTTTGCGTAACCAGTTGACTGGTGTTTGTTTGAAGAGATTTATACCAGCTCTTGGTCTCATTTCATGCGAAACATGTTGTTGCTGGTGTATCGCTACGACGTCGTTTGAGTTAGTTAAACGCCGCGTTTTGGATTGTTGCGACTGGATAGTGGCGACTGGATAGTTGTGACTGGATTGTTGCGTCTGGTTGTTGCGACTGGTTTGTTGAAGGAAGCATGAGTGCCAGTCGTAAGATTTCTACTGTTCACGTCGACTGGATTAGTGATCAGCAGACAAGAGAATTGAGATATATTAACATAAGTGTTGAGTTACACTTAGAATATTTGGCACTCGATATTCTTATTCTCTTCCTCCTTGGCAACCCTAAACTTGCTACTGTCCGCCGTCACTTGTTACCACCGATTTTCCCGTCGATTCCAGCATTCATTTTCGAAGATCTTGGTAGCGTTGAACTCCCCTAGCTTAGCTCTTTCGTTGGCTACCCACTTTAGACTTTGAATTAACGCTGGATTGGAGGCGTGAAGTTGCTAGCGTTCGAAGCTTTTGGAGAAGAAAGCTGCATCGTGTGTTGTCCTCCTAGCGTGAGCTTTTGGATTCAGTTCCCAAGATATTTGGTTGAGCTTTGACGTGAAGTTTCAAAGGCCGTGAACTTGAGTTAGTTGCTGGCCGTGGCTTGTGAAACCGGTTAAGGTATATTGAAGCAGTTGAGGTACGAATCGAGCAGCTCTTTATGGCTTGAAGCGTTTACATTGCCGTATATCTTGCTGTGAAAGTTATTCGTATGTTTCTGTGATATTATGTGAAACTGAATGGATGTATTGATTGTTATATGTCCGGGTTTACGTATTTTTGAATGATAGTATGCATTGAGCATTGTTATGTGATTGTCATACATGCATACATATTGAGCCTGACAGATTTGGTTGATTGACCTGATTGAGAGCAGCGTTGTGACCGGCAAAATGTTGAGTTGTGCGGAATGGTCCAATGCTATCATCGGAGTGGTGGATCGACGGAGTTGTCGTATCGGAATACCATAGATTTGGTTGATTGACCTGATTGAGAGCAGCGTTGTGACCGGCAAACTGTTGAGTTGTGCGGAATGGTCCAATGCTATCATCGGAGTGATGGATCGACGGAGTTGTCGTATCGGAATACCACTAAGCTGTGATGGGCTGACGGCCGGAATATCACAGATTGATGATTACCACTGGTGGACTTGCTGTGTGGTATAGAGACTCGACTGATTGACGTGCCAGTTGACTTACTGGTCTAGCTATCCGATTCTTTGATAGCCCTCATGCATTCATAGCATTGATTTATGGCATGTTGCATGTTTTGCCGTTTGATGGCTCTTCGTACTGAGGCTTGACCTCGTATTTGTTTTCCTGCTTTTGTTGTTTGGGTCTGTGTTACCCATTTGCAGGACCATCAGGTAATCAAGCTGGACAGAGTGGAGGTTCAGCTGGTCGATCCCCGTTTCCTTGAGTCCCAGTTTATTGTATTATGTATTGATCCGGGGGATGTCCCGAGATTTGATGTATTTGGGGATCTGTTTATGAATTGAGATTTGATGTTACCTGTATTGTATAAGTTTGAGATAACTTATATTTTGATTATGGATATTTTGAATGATGATTTTAAGTTCAGGCCTAAACTATTTCGAAAAATTTTTAAGCCCTGATTTTTAGCTTCCGTATTTATGCGCTTATTATGTGTTAATTTAGGATAATTAGCACGGGGCCTGACAATTGTACTGAACGCGAGTTCCATTTTCTCATACTTCTCTTCAGCAGAGAGTGAATCTGGTAAGTTCTCTTCACCCCCTAAGGCCTTGGCGACTTTCTGCGGTACAAGAATCGCATACATACGTCTGTGCCATAGCCCAAAATCTGTTTTGCCATTGAATCGTTCCAGTTCAATTTTCGTGGCCATTCTTGAATCAAGAAGAAGTCTGAAAGTTCTGATACCACTTTGTTGTAAAATTGATCTTTTTGACACTTCTTTTGTTCAAGAATAATGGTGCTTGTTTGATCTTGGAATTAATTTGATCACAGGAACTTCCACATGCGCACGATTCACAAGCACACACACATCGCCAATTGTCAAGCAAAGAAGACAACAAGAACTCAAGCGATTTACGTGGTTCGGTCCAAAATTGACCTACATCCACGGGAGCCTTCACTCAATGAATCACAATCAGTTTACAGAACAATACATGTACAAACTCACTCTAGTTCCTATACTGTACTCAACATTCATCAGAACTCTCTTGAATTCTGCAGGCTTCTATTGTTCTTCTGGCTGATTTCTTGGTTCAGGATTTGATGAATTGAATTCTAATAATACGTTAGTTTCTTCATCACACTTCTTGCCCTTTTATAGTGTGACATGCTAATGCATCATGTAACTTCCAATTCAATTGGCTCCTCCTGTCAACCAACCTGTAACTGACCAAAGATATATTCCATGTCCAACAGCCCTTCCAAATCTGATATAGTGACACAGAATCCAGAACATTTCTCTGTTCTATCATTCCTTCGATGATCCTTGCCTTTCCCTCAAAAACAAATATGGACAGACAGTTCACAAAACTGGCATCATCGAGGCTTAATGGTAGGAATGACACCACTAATAAATAAATTATGGGGAATGAACTCAATCAAACAATGAACGAAAGTAAATGTGCGTAAACTAAAATAATATAAGGTAAGATATTTGTTTCTGGAATTTCAAAATAATGCTTCTACGTCTTCCCCTTTTTCAGATCATGAAGGATATCCATTAGAAGATTTTGAGTAAGATACAATATATCTTAAACCACTCAGTCAGAAAGCACCCAATCTAAACTCCTAGTAATACTTCTGATAATAGCAGTGACGATGTTATTATAAATTATTCAAAAAAGAGGCTTAGAATGAAAATACAATAAGAACCTAATTTCTTTTCACGTTAAGTTAAAATGATTACAAAAGATCTACAAAACGAAGAATAACAAGTAAATGATCTTCTGAAGATTTTAAGAGATTTCATATTGCGTTTCTTTGAATCAAAATCCTCGTATATCTGATATAGTCTTCGAAACCGTCATATTAAACCATTCTGAAGTAACAACATCAAAGGAGGACCCAACCTATGCAGTCAAAGATTTTGTCACTATGTCATCCAAGAGACGATACTCTACCTTTATTTCCTTCGTCTTTCTAGAGGGTCTAAAGGGAGCCCCAGTGAAGGAAAATGCGACCTTCATACCCTCAACTTTTCTAGTCGAAAAACTAGAAAAACCTGTAACTTCTTCGGTTGGAAATTCAAAAGCATCAGCAAACATCTGCGGAGATATCACAACATCTTGTCCTCCAACAGTACTGGTCACAACTCTACTGATAATCGATGCTCCGGAGAAAAACTGGTTTAGGACTTCTTCATAGACAGACTTGAAATAACCAGAAATCCTCAATGTCCAGATGACTCCAGAGAGTGAAACATCCTCATCATTCACTTACCGGGCATTAAGAGAACATATTCAAAGTTAACCTACAAAGTGTTGTCAGCGAAGGATGCCATTTGAAGGTAGTTGAAGGAAAAGAGTTTATGGGTTGATTCACAAGAGATTATATCTATGTGTTGAGTACTCAAGAGTGTTTGAAAAGAGATATTTTAAAAGCATAAAGAATAAGACATATTACAGTAACACATATAGATAGGAACTTGACTATTCAGAAAAATATACACCAAAATACTACTGCAAACTCTCGAGTATAGCCTATAGAAGTCTTGATCGACACGCTGTTGAGATTCGAGTGGAAGGGAAGAGTGCTTTGAGGATCATCCTTGTCCACCACTTTTGATAAAGGTAAGTAGGCTTGTTGCTTTGGAGATCTAAGTGTACATTATTTTTTAAAGATCCGATCGTGCATGTTTCCTTTGATCTATATTTCTATATAAGAAATATTCCGAGCACTGTTATGATTCAAATTGGATATGGGCTTAGAATTCTTGAATATGTATGGTCCCTACATGATGGGTATAAAATTGTTATTATCCTCGCCCCTTAGAAGAGTAAAAATTAGGACTGATGAGTAAACCATAGAAAATAAGATGAAATATCATTGTTATATATTATGTTATGTCTTGTCTTGATATTTTTGATGTTTTGAAAAATATATACTTGCACATATTATATGCCGATCATCCCCTGCTTGCTGAGTGTTCCTTAAACACTCATTCCCTCTCTCTCCTAGATAAAAGTGAAGAACAGGTCGAAGATGATGGACAAAATATGTTCCAAAGCTGGTGAAGAAGAGTACATTTCGAGATTTATGTTATAAATTAGTATTTTGGTTGTAAAACGCTCCCGCGTGTTTTGTTTGATTTTTGAGACTTCGTAGACATAAATAAAATGAGTTATTTATGATTTATTTTATGAAAAAAGACTGATTTGGTTTACATTGTACTACGAGACTTGTTGTATTATGATTTTATTTTTGTACAACGTCGGTGCCCTATGCTCCGGGCGTGACAAATAGGTTCAAAGATAGCCACAGCATCCAATATTATTAGCTTTAGAGAATTATCTGACTAGAAATATGAAGAATGCTGATGCAGAGTCAGGAGACAAGAAAAGCAGTGCACTTGTATCGCGTAAAGAGGAACTAATTTACAACAAGAATCCATGCATGCTTTTAAACTCCAGTTTCACATTTGGCTCTCTTTTTGCAAGCGAGGCTGCAGCAGATGCAAGGATTTTATAAATCCACAACAAGTGGTGGTAAACTTGGGAGTAGTATAGCCGGGAGGTGAATTAATCTGAATTTATAAAGTGCAATGGGACTTTTTATATGGAGTGCACGTTGGATCATCATATTGACATTTCTTTTATATACCATCATCTCTCAGCACAGTTCCAGTATGTATAATTTACTCAAGAACACATGCTATAATGCACTTCCTGATCTTATAATTGCTTTTATGCAGGCATGTTACAGGACCGGATATAACCGGTTCTTGATTATGAAAGAACCAAACCAATCTGATAAGATACGGGATTAAACCAGTTCTGGATATGCAGTTGTACTGATTGATTAGATGGTTTTTACCAATTATTTAAACAAGTTAAAAGATCCAAAAAAAAGACGTACCATCTTACATCAATTTTCACAATTTTTTCAGTAAAAGATGATAATGCTGAACACAATGATTGATGACAATGATGACACACCAAGTGAGGGGTGGAAGCTTTATGGTTGACAAGTCTCACGTGGTGTATCAATATGCGAGATAATAAATAAAAACAAATATGGACAGACAGTTCACAAAACTGGCATCATCGAGGCTTAATGGTAGGAATGACACCACTAACAAGGTCACTTCCTGGGATCAGATCCATAGTGCCATAAGTGCTCCTCCGATCAGAAAAGGTTGGAATTGAGGCAGACGAAGTTCCAGAACTCGAAACGTTTAAGTTCAATTCCAAGGCTGTGCTGTCGGATTCCGGAAGCATTGCAAATATGTTCTCCAATTCTCTTACAATTTCCAGCATCAACGGCCTATCCTTTGTCTCATCCAAAGTGCATCTGAGGGCTAAAGCCATGAATTTCTTTACACATTCGGAAGGGTATTGCCCCATACTCCTGTCAATGATGGGAAACATCATCCCCCTTTGACATGCTGCATTAACCTGAAAATAACAATAAGAAACCTATTAACAAACTAATCAAATCCTTGTTTGACATGAATAACAGAAATATAGGTTTTGACTTTTGCTACCTCTCTGACAATGTTTCTTCCATGAGATATAGGTTGCATCCCCGTTAAGAGTTCCAAGAATACAATTCCAAGGCTATATACATCACTTTTCTCCGTCAACTTGTGGGTCAGGAAGTATTCTGGATCCACATAACCCTGCACCATCAAACTTTGGTTTTTCTATGGCATCATCTAGATTTGTGAACTAATGCATCGTTTAAGCATCCATCAATTTATCAAAGCCTCAAACATGAGATTCTACAGGTATCACTAGTACTACTAAAACTAAATTGCTAGCTCCATAATTTGTTCTACGAAAAACTTTGTAAACTCAGACTTATAAAATCTAGAGTCACTCACATGTTATGAAAAATTAATATTGCTGAAAAGAAGGATTATGCTAAAATATCATGAACTGCGATTATGCAATGCACCAAGGTTTTTTGTTTCATAATTAAGTATTTTGAGAATTTCGAAACTTAAGTCGACGCAGGAAATTGTTGGTAGATCTGTCTTACTGGTGTTCCTTTGACGTTGGTGGATACATGTGCAGTTGTATCTCCTTGAGCATCTGAAACAGGCGCAAGCCTTGAAATCCCGAAATCAGATACTTTGGCAGTTAACTTGGAATCTAACAGTATGTTGTTTGCTTTAATATCACGGTGAATAATAGGTGGATCAGCTTCTGTATGAAGGTATAGAATGCCCCTGGCAGCACCTAAGGCAATTTGCAATCTTGTCCCAAAACCGAGAGGTCCTTTGTATTTGCCTGTTAACAAAACAGCTAACAGGGGCTTTCAAGAAATTTCAGACATGATCACTCATTCTCAGTGTTTTTCAACACATGCTATTATGAAAACATCAATACAAATTAAAGCCTACCCATGATTTAAGGCGGGTTGCGAAGAAAGACTCTCTTGAACCAAAACTCAATTAAAAAGCACTAAATGCGGCTAAATAAACAAACAAGAATACTTACCAGACAGTAGGTCATGTAATGAGCCATAGGGCATGAATTCATACACCAGCATCTGAGAAGAACAATAGACTCAAAATATGTACTGCAGTATTTGTAAATCGAGAGTATTCCAAGATGTCGAACTGAATAGTGGTGATATTGAGGTGTTATCTAGTGTGACTCTCAAGTATAGGCAGTGTGCTGATCAAGCAAAAGGGACTCTAGGTGGAAGCGGTTGAGGAAATTGACTGGAACATAAAGAACCAGAGTTGGGAGGCGCATTACCGGAAGTCTGGGTCACCTATATATATATTCAAGAACACTTTGAACTGCGTAACAGAAGAACAATACAGAAAACAGAGAAACTGATAGCCTTGCGCAGGGGAATGTAACTGCAAGACGAGAGGAGAGGCAAGATAGAATAGATAGGATTTGGATGTCTATTGTAATCTTGGTGGCCTGTTCATGGGCGTGTAATTCTCTGGGAAAATTGTTGATCAATAAAGTGTGGCTGCTCTATTCCCGTGGATGTAGATCATCTTGATCGAACCACGTAATCGCTTGTGTTCTTTTATCGTTGTTCAAGCGTGTGTATATCTGTTCTGAGAAGAGTCCATAACAAGTGAATCGAAGGAGAAGACGACAATCCTTGCAAAGGCTCACAGTGCATTGATTCTTTGCCTTGGGGATAAACCCTTGCGGGAGGTGGCGAAAGAAACATCTGCAGCGGCTATCTGGACAAAACTCGAGAACCTTTATATGACAAAGTCCCTAGCCAATCGCCTGTATCTGAAGCAACGCCTATATTATTTCAAGATTTGAGATGACAAGAGTATAACCACTCAAATTGGTGAATTCACGAGAATCTTGAATGATCTTGAAAATATAGAGGTTGGATTAAAGGATGAAGCAAAAGCGCTGATATGTTGAACTCTCTCCCAGACTCATATGATAACTTCCGCGATGCCATGCTATATGGAAGAGAACAAACCATATCACTGGAAGAAGTTCAATCTGCAATTCAAGCCAAGGAACTCCAAAAGAAAATGAAACCGAGTGGAGAAGTTCATGGTGAAACCTTGCTGTCACGAGGCAGGCCTGAGAAAAGGACTTCTAAACATGACAGAAATAGATCGAGGTCTAAGAGTAAACCTAAGTTTAAATGCTTCCAATGCCACAAAGAAGGACACTACAAACGAGATTGTCCAGAAAGGAAGAAAAGGCATCAAGATAAACCAACGGAGAATGCAGAAGCTGCAGTAGTCTCAGATGGTTATGAATCCGCAGAAGTGTTGGCTGTCACAAACCTAAAATCATGTGAGGAGTGGATACTGGATTCAGGGTGCTCCTTTCACATCTGTCCGATCAAAATCTGGTTTGAAACATTCACAGAAACGAATGAGGGGCTGGTATTACTGGGAAATGACAGAGCATGCAAAGTAAAAGGGATTGGCTCTATAAGGCTGAGGATGTATGATGGAGTGGATAGAGTACTCAAGGATGTTAGATATGTACCAGAAATTAAAAGAAATCTAATCTCCCTCGGTACACTCGACTCTGCTGGATATACATTTAAGGCAGAACATGGAACATTGAGGATCCAGAAAGGCTCATTGACCATTATGAAAGGTTTTAAGCGGGACACACTATATGTACTGCAAGGAACCACCATTGTAGGACATACAGCAACCGCTAGAAATCCAGCAGATATGACCAAAACCTGGCACATGAGGTTAGGACATGTGAGTGAAAGAGGATTGATGGAACTGTCCAAACAAAATCTGCTATGTGGAGACTCTATCCAGGAACTGGAAATGTGTGAACACTGCATACTAGGGAAGTCCAAGAGAGTAAAGTTTGGTACAGGGAAACATAACACATCAAGACGTTTTGAATATGTACACTCTGATTTATGGGGCCCTTCCCAGACAACAACACATGGTAATGGCAGGTACTTTATGTCAATAGTGGATGATTACTCTAGAAGAGTATGGGTCTTCATATTAAAATCCAAGGCAGAGGCAGTGGACAAATTTAAAGAGTGGGTCACAGCTACTGAAATTAAAACTGATCAGAAACTCAAGTACCTCAAGACAGACAACGGTCTGGAGTTTATATCATCTCAATTTCAACAGTTTTGCAAGTCAAAAGGAATTACAACTCATAGGATTGTCCCTGGTACTCCACAACAAAATGGATTGGCTGCAGCCTGACGAAGGAGTCTCGGATCTGGTCGTGGACCGGATTGGCGATAATCTACCGCAATCTACCGAGAAGATCCGGATTATTGTAATACCGGTTGGAGCCAGGCACAAGTGCCAGCAAGGTAACTCGCTTAAACGCCCTATGTATGACAATTGTGAATTGTTGTTTTCGTATTGATCGTCTCCCGGCCTCTTTCTATTGTTCTTCCACTGCCTAGTCGGGGGGCGGATCCGGATCCCCAACAATGTTCTGACAGAAAGACATCCAAAAGGCACTGTCAGGGACAATATGTGTGTTCATGTGGAGCATGGGAATGGACATGTGCTTGAACCAGATGAACCTTCTTGTTCTGAAATAGGGGATGATCAATCACAGATGGATCCAAACTCAGGTCAGGACTCCTATCAGCTAGCCAGAGATAGACAGAGAAGAATAATCAAGCCTCCGACTAAGTTTGGTCAAGCTGATCTCTTGTATTATGCACTGTCAGTAGCAGAACAGTTGGAAAGCAGTGAACCAAGCTCCTACACTGAAGCAATAACTGGGAATGATAAACTCAAATGGAAACAAGCCATGGATGAGGAGATGGATTCCCTGCATAAGAATGAGACATGGACTCTTGTTGATAAACCCAGAAACCAGCGTGTGGTTGGCTGTAAATGGATTTACAAGGTGAAGGAAGGGACCCATGGGGAAGGAAATAAGAGATACAAGGCACGGTTAGTAGCAAAGGGATTTACACAGAAGGAGGGAGGAGTAGACTTCAATGAAATCTTCTCCCCGGTTGTCAAACACACATCCATTCGAGTGATACTCTCTTTGGTGACATAGTTTAACCTTGTGCTGGAACAACTCGATGTAAAGACTGCCTTTCTCCATGGAAATCTTGAAGAGACTATATATATGCAACAGCCTGAAGGGTACAGTTCAACAGAGACCAATGGGAAGGTATGCTTGCTTAAGAAATCTCTTTATGGACTCAAACAAAGTCCCAGGCAGTGGTATAAAAGGTTTGATGAGTTCATTGTCAGCCAGAATTTTGAAAGATGCAGCTATGACAGTTGTGTATACTATAAGAAGAGTAATGATCAGATATCCACATATCTTCTGTTGTATGTCGATGATATGCTAGTAGCCAGTGCCCGGGAGGATGAAGTAGAGAAAGTCAAGCAGTTACTGAGTTCTGAATTCGATATGAAATTTCTGGGGGAAGCAAAGACAATACTGGGAATGGAAATTAGAAGAGACAGACGGAAACAAAAGTTGTTCTTATGCCAGAATACTTACATCAAAAAGGTACTGCAACGGTTTAATATGCATCAATCTAAACAAGTCACCACACCACTGGCACAACATTTTAAATTGTCGATGGATCAGTCACCCAAAACACCAGAGGAACAGGAAATGATGGAAACTGTACCGTATGCTAGTGTTGTTGGTAGCATAATGTATGCAATGGTGAGCTGTAGACCAGACTTGGCATATGCCATGAGTGTGGTGTCACGATACATGGCAAACCCAGGACAAGAACACTGGAATGCTCTTAAGTGGGTCCTGAGATATCTAAGAGGAACAGAAAATGTTGGTCTGTTGTTTGTAAGGCAAGAGAAGATGCAATGGGCCCTGGAAGGTTTTGTAGATTCTGATTTCGCTGGAAATTTAGACACGGGGAAATCTCTATCTGGTTTTGTGTTCAGTTTATTTGGCACAGCTATCAGTTGGAAAGCAAACCTGCAGTCAGTGGTAGCTCTCTCGACAACTGAAGCAGAATACATATCTGTGACAGAAGGAATGAAGGAAGCATTGTGGTTAAAAGGAATGCTGTGTGAACTAGGTGTGCAACAGGACAAGGTAATCATAAACTGTGACAATCAAAGTGCGATTCACCTGACAAAACACCAAGTATACCATGAAAGGTCGAAACATATCGATGTTAAACTTCATTTTGTTAGAGACATTATCTCAAAAGGAGAAGTGGAGGTGAGGAAAATTGGAACTGAAGACAATCCCTCTGATATGTTGACAAAAGCTCTAACATCCACCAAGTTCAAACATTGTATGGACTTGGTGAAAACAGTGAGTTGGAAGTAAATGGTGAATTGGAATAGAGCAGCGGAGACTTGAAGTCAAGGTGGAGAATTGTTATCTAGTGTGACTCTCAAGTATAGGCAGTGTGCTGATCAAGCAAAAGGGACTCTAGGTGGAAGCGGTTGAGGAAATTGACTGGAACATAAAGAACCAGAGTTGGGAGGCGCATTACCGGAAGTCTGGGTCACCTATATATATATTCAAGAACACTTTGAACTGCGTAACTGAAGAACAATACAGAAAACAGAGAAACTGATAGCCTTGCGCAGGGGAATGTAACTGCAAGACGAGAGGAGAGGCAAGATAGAATAGATAGGATTTGGATGTCTATTGTAATCTTGGTGGCCTGTTCATGGGCGTGTAATTCTCTGGGAAAATTGTTGATCAATAAAGTGTGGCTGCTCTATTCCCGTGGATGTAGATCATCTTGATCGAACCACGTAATCGCTTGTGTTCTTTTATCGTTGTTCAAGCGTGTGTATATCTGTTCTTGGTGCATGCATGGCAGGAAATCAATAAGTGTGGTGTCTTCCAAATATCTGTGTGTGTTTACAGTCCACATGGTACAACAAGAATCTGGAAAACTAAATTCTTTACATAACATGAGGCTTACCTGCTCTTCGTCTTCATCGCAATACCCAATCAGTGAAACCAAATTTCGATGATGTAATCGTGAAAGCATTTCGATTTCCGTGTAAAATTCTTTATCACCTTGCAAGGAACCTTGTTGTGCACGCTTTATGGCCACAGCTGCACCATCTGCTAAAGCCCCTTTATAGACCTTTCCGTACCCTCCCTGACCAATTTGAGTAGTAAAGCTAAAATTGTTTGTTGCCATTTGCAACTCCTCGAACCTATACGCCTTCACTCCATCCATTTTCATTGGAACTTTTGGATCTGTATACAAATATTAATTATGTTTTCAGGGATTATGATGAACTGGAACAGTGAGCATTTTAATCTCATTGAGAACTTGGGGATTATTCAAATCCAGAACTAATATCACTCATTTTAAAATCATAATAGTAGACACAAATGTTGGAGAACGAAGGGAAAGTACTCACACGGTTCCTTTTTGCCAACTCCGACTTGCATCCTTGGATGCTGTTTTCGATAGACGAGCAGTATGCTCACAAGTATGACACCTGCACCCAATATAGATCCCACTACAATTCCAGCCAAAACACCTTTATGTAGGCCGTTCCTATTGCTTACAGACGGAAGTAACACTGCACTCCAAAGAGATCTCAGCATCAAAATCTTGAAAATTGGTAACCGAGGTATAGATAAGGATCTGAACTTAAAACATCTGATATGTCAGTATTCGCCTTTTCAGTTAGTTACTTTGATTCCGAAGTCACAGAACAAAGGGTAGTAAATCAATGTTTATCTCAAAAAACTACTTACGATCAGCATAAGGACCTTCGGCAGTGAAACTAAGTAGATCGTAAGGGCCAAATGTGTCGTTTGATGGTATGCTGAAGGTTGCAAATGTATCTGCTATGGTTAGAATCTCGTTTGAGCGAAAAGCGTATATATTAGAATCGTTGGTATCCTTAGGAAAGAAGAGCAGGGATATTTTTAGCCTTGGACCAGGTTCCCACTGAACGGAGTCAATATAAAGTTGGTAGATAAGCAATGATTGATTTGGTTCCGGGTGGACACTAGACGTTATGAAATAATTAAACTGATCACGATATGGAGGGAAAATGGATATGCTAGGACTTCTGAGTCGAATTTGAACACCAAAAGGTGCTGCACAGAAGCATTGATTCGGTAAAGTTGGTGCATATTCGTAGTGATTGGGACAATTCTCGGGTTTACAAGTTAACATTGGCTTCTTCAAGTAGTCTGGCTTTGCTTCATTTCCATTACCAGGTCCACAAAACATGCTGATGTTTTGTTTGTTTGCAATATTACAAACAGGATTTCCACGAAGCCTATAAGTTAATCGTGGAGTAATCAGTCATAAGAAACAGGGGAAAGAAAAACTAACTTAACATAAAGTTTCAGCTAAACGTCTAGCTATTTGCACACGTTATGGAACTGATCGACATGTGACGTAACTATTTGAACACAAGTTAGTCTCACCTGAGTGTTACATTCGAAGGAACATTGAGGATGCCAGAAACATCAGAGAGTAAATTATCTTCAAAATTTCTGTAAGAAACAAACTATTAAAACTGGATAAAGATTAATGCAACAATCATTGAGAGAGTGAGTGAATGTCTAGATTAACATGCATATATGTCATGTCTAAGTTGCCGATTAACCACATTGAAATCAAGAGTCAGAAAGGTTTTTGCCGTACATATCAAGTGTTGTTTCTGAAGTGAAGGCTACATTATTCCAAATAGTTGTTGGCAGAAACCCACTTAATGAATTGTTATTCAGATATCTGTATTAAAACAAGACGTGTCAGAGATAATGTGAACAAACATAGTTTGAATTCGAATAGGTACGTAAGGGAGAATGTCCTTACAATTTCTGGAGATAGGAGAACCCAGATAAATTGGAAGAAATGGACCCATTTAGCTTGTTATGCGAGAGAATACTGATCAAATGTATCTCAAATTAGTGGAATTAATGGCAGCGAATATGCAGATGAGTTAACTCATGTTACTTTAAGACCAGAATAGATATATGACACCTGCAGCAACTTCCTCCTACAAACCAAGGGATGTTGCACTAAGTAACAACGAGAGGGAGAATTTAGGAGTTACTCACATGGTAGTGATACTTTCCGATAGCCTTTTTGAGGGTATCTCTCCAGTAAGTTGATTGATGCTAAGATCCCTGTCAAACAAACACCTTTAACAAGAGGCTATAACTCAATATTATCGTCGATCTTACGGTTTGACGGAAATAAATTAAATTAAGGTTTTCATGTTTGTCTTTATAATGTAACTAGCAAGAAGCACAAATGCCCATTCTACATGATATACTTTGAATAAATTAATGCTAATACGATAATAAAATTTACTATCTCTTGTTTGTTAATCTGCATTCTTTCGTCTTATATACCGCTCATGGTTTTAAACTTACCAAAATGCCCTTCATTATTTACTTTCCTTAAAGTCGGAATTATTATTTTGGATGGGATCTCGTCATTTGTATTCCCTAATATCAAATTAATTTTTGATATTAATTATTGTTTCCTGTGACCACGGCTTTTATTTGAATGACTAATTAAGTATCTTACATTAGAATATACTCATGCATTTTCCACGGCTTGCTAATATATTATTATATATCTATTATTGTTGCTATTTAAGTTGGCAAGTTATTTTTGGATGTCTTCTCTTGTCTAATTTATTACCTAATGATTAATTAATATTTTGACACCTATTTATTGTATTCCTATATGATTTAATTTTTCTTTTATATATTGACAAATGTACGAGGAAATAAAGTTATACATTGGCCAATAGCTACTTTGGCCTAGTGGTTAAATATTTGATTCTAACAATTTATATCAGAGCATGAGTTTGAGTCTCCCAAAAACATATTTATATAATTCTTGGGAGGGTGGGGGTGGGGATTGTTGAGTTACGCGTGCGAGAGTCAGAGTAGATTGGAATGAGTGACCTCCTAAGAACACTCATATGTCAAGTTACTGACGTTTTATCGTTTGCTCTAGCCGGTTAGGTGGGCTATAAAAGAGAGTTTTCATATCTTAACTATAATATTATCTATGCTGGGATATGACTCATGGTAGAGAAAAGGTAAAACTTATTTCTAAGATATATGAGACATCACTAGCAGTTAAACACACATCTCCCTGGACTCAAGGGCATAACGGTCCAACCATAACGTATACAACATGTGCAATTATATGGCCAACTATCACTTGATCCTAATTAGGGAGATACAGAAGGATTGAGCCTTCGAACTTCCATGAACTCTCATGTCTTGATATTTTCCTTTGTTGTATTGCATATTTCTATACCTCATATCATCTGATGCATCACTTTCTCTATTTTCCCAAATCATTTCACCGGTGAAAGCTTGAGTAAGCCAATAAAATAACCAAATATTGTTTTATCCGGAGAAAAACTAAAATGGATACACAAATCTTTTAAATTATTTTAATCGGACAGTATGAAAGTAAACATATTTGTCCGGAAGCAAAGTATTATGTTTTGCTTCCTTGCATCTTTCTCAAATATTTTCAAAATACACAATCAATTTTTCACAAAAAAATGTCAAATATCTTGCCCTTAGTTTGAACACTAAATTCGATATGATTTTTTAAAACTCGGTTCATCTATTAAATATTTCAAGAACTGAATTACAACTCGTCCGAACGAAAATTTTTCAAAGAGTTTGAAATAGTTTATTCAACCAGATAAAATATTTTCCAATCCTAGCATAGTGCAACTATTGTTATTAACTAACAGAAGTCAAACTTGGAACTTGGTTGATCCTCTTAAAGATTAGAATATATATGGTTGTATTAAAGACACTTTCAAGTAACCAGATTCGATGAAAATGGATCAATACAAGAGCAAAAGGTAATTTCAAAAAAATAGCAAATGTAGATACATTCACGAAACCGACATCTTTAGAAAAATTAGAATATCTCAAGAATCACTGTGTTACAAATTAAGAAGGGGTACGTGGCGCGGTCTTTTCTTGTGAAGAATGGTGAGTATGTAGTGTGACATGCTCATATAATGTACTCTATGCATGTAGTTTCTTTCTCACCAAGTTTATATTGCCATTCATCATAGTTTTGAAGCGTATATTATTATATATACTTACTACCCATCAACACAGATAATATAAATCTTTACAGCTCCAAGCACGCAGCAAAAAAAAACTCCTATTTAAGGGAAACTTACAGACGTACAAGTAAAGAAGGTTTCTCATGGCGCTAAGATCGGGTATCGTTCCTTTCAGACTGCAGTTCCTTAGACTCCTGTTCAAATGAATTATTAATCAGCCTTTTTTCATGATTGCATGGACGCCTGTCAAGAGTTTTTATATATTAAGGAATTAAATATAATGCCCTGTTTGCAAACTCCACATACATATATATGTATCTGAACGAAACATCACAATTTTAATCTTATATTTTTGCTTCGTCTCATTTTTGTCATTTAGATAGTCAAAGTGGCAAAATTGAGACAGTCCATTATCTTTGACCCCTTTTGCATTTTAGTAATCTTTTATTGGAGAGTGTGTGGCAGTAACCATTTCTGACATGTTTATTACCCCGTTAGCACTGTCACATTACATAGAGGAAAAAAATTATAAAAAAATGAAAGACGAAGCACTAAACCCAGGACGAAAATTTCCATGTCGCAGACTAGAAAACATCTACAGTCAAGATAAACTTAGCTAGAGACCATGCAATTAAGTGTACATAAGGGCATGATGGTTTAATTATCATCATAGAGGAGAAAATTCCTTAGATAAATCAGTTATCAGATAACAGAATGAATTTTGTTCTTATGTTAAAAAAAAACATAGAGGAAAAAGAAAAAAAAGAAAAGGACATACAACTTCCTGAGCTTTGTTATGTTGCCATAAGAATCTGGAATCACACTTCCAGCAAAGTTATTGTTGTCAAGTTGACTGCGATTAATAAATTACAGTCAATAAGAAACTAGGTCATGCTGCTGTGTATACCAGAAGCAGAAGACAATGGCATACAGAATTGTGAGGCTAGGTATTTGTGCAAACTGCGGCGGAAGATATCCAGATAGATTGTTATTATCTAGGAGGCTGTGGATATCAAAACCATACAATCTGTTAGCATCTAATGGTATACATGTATAGAATGGATGAAATGCCTGAAGAGCTTACAAGTGTTTTAGTGATGACAGCATAGAAAGCTCTTCTGGAAGCTGACCGCTGAAACGATTGTCGTTCATGTGGCTGAACAAATCACCTATTGCAGTAAGTTTGGAGAATCGCCATGTTCGAAAATCACATCCTCTCAGTTGATTCATAAAATATACTTACAAATGCTGAACTTTGGGCAACTTTGCGAATGACTTGGGGATTGGACCAGATATAAAGTTCAAGTCCAACTGAAACTTAGTCAAGTTGGGAAGATCACCAAGTTCGTCCGGTAAAGGACCAGATATTTGATTCCCGCTTAGAAGCCTAAAATGCAGAATAGTAGTTGTATAACGTCTGTTGGGCTAAAATTAAATTCCATCAATAGGGGAGTCATTATAAGAATAGCCACAGAAACAATGTATATGATGTTTTGACATTGAATTCCTGATAGTGCTTTTAGTTGAATTGGCGTCTAAAAGATGTGTAGAGGAGTTTGCTTCTCATTCTACATCTTTGAATCATGTATATCCTTCCAAATTACCACTCGTTTCTCTTCGTTCCAGTCTTCAATTTGTATCTTTTATACTTCGTTCCTGGGGCTGGAATTACAACTACATGGATCTTTAGACCTTTTTCATCCCGAGTTGCTTCTACATTATTGTATTTACAGCTAAAAATCGATAACCCGCATGCATCACCAAGGCTACACAATCGTATGTTGTAACTGGAGAATGATTGGAAGGGTTTGCTTCCAGTCTTGGTACTTCATTTAGATCGAAGAGCGGAAAATCAAAGATACATGAAATTTGAAATCAAACATACAGGAGCTGTAGTGCCTTAATATTGCCAATCTCCTTTGGTATGCTGCCACTGATGTTGTTCCACATGAAGTCCCTGGTGCGCACAAACATAATTTCAATGACTTGAGCAACGAGGGAATGTATCTTGTCACAATCATTAAGAACATAAACAAACAAATACGAGTGGAGAGAAGACTAACAAAATTTTTGTATTCGGTAGCAGGCCAAGCTCTGGAGCTAATGTTCCAGACAAATTCAATTTCATCAAGCGCCTGAAATTTAATTTCCATATTATTCAGGAGATCAGAGCGAAATGAAACCAGTAAGCAAGACACTGAAATATAAGCACGCTGTTGGATTATCTGTACACCCATTTTCGATTTGTGTACATCTACATGCAGTCAATAAACTTATACTAAAATAAGTAGGTAGAAATTTAACGTTTTATGCACAGTACCAACCATTGATAGATGAGCCGGTAGAAACCTGACATAAGTTCAACAAGAAAACTCTTGCAGTTGTGGTTTATACACGGATACTTATACTCACGATCTTAATCCGACTATAAACGAGGAAGTAATTTATCAAACCCACTCAAGTACCTCACGAAACACTCTCTCTTTATATATATATATATGTCTTCCATGGATAATAATAAAGCATATATCATGCACTTTATCCACAGCTCCAACACTTTAATTTCTTTGCAAATTTTTTTTTCTTTTCCATTAGTTAACTTGGATCTACCACGACGTCGGTTAAAACTCTTTTAACATGCTTGCCCCATCCACTAATCAAAATTTAGAGCAGGTCTTGATGACGTCTATCATGTGAACTTTTTCAACAAGAATTTGTTATCTAACATCATTAATTGTAGCTTTCTTTTACCAACAGAATTGCCAACTTCTATGCTCTTTGGCTCCCAAACATCTGGTAAAGACGTCAAAACAATAAGTGCACATATTTCATCATCAAAGTTAATTTCAATCGATGTTAAATATAAATTAATCTTGTTGAATTCATTGATGTGAGCCGCCACTGAAGCATGTTCTTATATTTTCAAATTAAATAATTTTTTCATCAGACGTACTTTATTGTTTGTTGATACATTCTCGTACCTGTATTATAAATGGACATCATGTCTTCCGTGGTTTGTGCCTCCGTCATGTTATGTGTTACATTCTTTGTTAAGAATTAGTATTAAAATAACATTCAAATTATTAATCATATAAAAATAAATTTAATTGATCGTTCGTATAATGTTTACCTATATTTTGTATTCTAAAAATATTATATAAGATCTTTCACTTGTTCTTAAAAAAATGTACTTCAAAATTAGTTTTTTAAAAATATTTTACAAAAACGTTTTATAAAAGTCTTAGGCTCCGTTTGGATAAATTATTTAAAAATAGTTTTATAAAATTGTATTTAAAAAAAATCTTACAAAATGTTTTCAAAGTTTTTTTAAAGGTAAGTATGTGTTGCACAACTATGTTATAAAAAAATTTAAATTAAAAAATGTTTAGATAATTATTTTAGAAAATGATTTATAATTAATAAAGTATTAAAATAGCATTCAATAATTAATCTAATAAAAAATATTTAATTGACCATTCCTAAAGTTTACCTATAATTTGTATTCTAAAAACATTATAAAACATATTTCACTTGGTTTTCAAAAAGTGTACTTCAAAACTAGTTTTTCTAAAAATATTTTTCAAAATTTTTTTATAAAATCTTATCCAAGCACATATTTTAAGTTTTTTAATTTTAAAAACATTAAAATCGTTTTTAAAAAATTTGTCCAAACGGAGTCTTATCCAAACACATATTTTAAGTTTTTTTAACTCTAAAAACATTAAAAAAAATTTTAAAAATTTTTACAAACGGAGCCATATTCTTTTCATTCATGTGTCTAGCTCACCTGTGCTTGGGAAATCGGAGGAGGGGCTCTATTTATAGAGCCGCTGCATAGCAATGAAAAGAAGACATGTACTAAGTGTGAGCTATTAGCTTCCTGCCTACTATCAATTTGTCCATTTAATGTCAACAAAATTTGTCCGATTATATGCAAATCCGTTATGCATTTAATGCCAACAGTTACAAGAGATCAACCTTAAAATTTGAACAATTTTAAAGGTCAGTGTGACGGAAGGACTAAAAATCAGGAGAGAAAAAGAAGAAATTTAAATTAACCACGTACAGTTCTTGGACGTGCATGAAACCATCAGTTTGATTAAGAAAGCATTTCACCCCAATCCAGTAAGAGGCACAAGGGTCATGCTTCTGGCTCCAATTGAGATGCCTGAATTGGTCGTTCAAATTACGATGAACTCCAAGTAATGCAGTCACTACAGCAGATCAAAGACTTAGTATATATGAAGCAGCGAGCTGTTAGGTAAAGACAGTCAGAGCAAATTCAATCATAACCTTCACTTGGATCAGTAACTTGCCCATAGGCGAATAGAGGAGACCACCAACATAATGAGATAGTAAGAAATATTCCTACAGCCCATACGGTCTTATCATCCATTCGCACAATCATACTTAATAACGGTACTATATGAAGCTGAAACCTAATTTGTTTGGAGAATTCTACTTCATTGTGATTGATGAATAGAGGAACCAATGAAACAGGTTGGAGATGAAAAGTTATTCGTCTAAGAGTTTAGTTTCCTACTGAGATTGTTAATTTAAAGTCAAAGAGGTAGGAATACATTATGGTGAAGAACATGTCTAAGTCACTATTCGAGTGGTGACATGAAACATATATATTTGCTAGTGGGACTTGGGGAACTAGTCAAAAGATTTGAAGCATAAACAATTGTGAAAAGGGTGACGAATTAATGTGAAAAGGGAATTTGAAGATAAAATGTGAAAAGGAAACAAACCAATTGATGAAGGGTAAAGATAAACTAGCAAGGCTGCTTAATTGCTTACAAGCAATCGACAAATACAATTGACATCAAATCGATCCATCTGCATCAGTTACGTTTGACAATGTGTGAAGCAGAATTTCTCCATGAACTAACTCTAACAACTTGGCTATTTGATTATTTAGACATCGTAATTTATCACAGAAAACTAATACAAGTTGAAGGTTTCCTGAGGCGTAAGTATTAAGCACTGTTCAAATTCAGTCAACGCAGATTAATCAACTCCAACTCTTCTCCAATCCAGCTAGTCTACTGATTGATATTGTGTATAATTAATTATTCACATATCTTTTAAACTAATGCCATCATTGCGTCACAATTGCATTCAAAGCATACTTTTGAACATTAATTTGTTACCAACAACATTGTGACTATTCATATTTATGACCACTATTTTAAATAGCTAGCTAGTATACTGGATTCATAATTCCCACATAATTCTCGACCTTGTATATATTGTGTAAATCTTTAAAGATTCTTATCTCTAAGTTGGTATATGTAATTGCGGTAAACTACACCTTTTGTCTTCTATGTTTGTGAATAATTCGGTATTTTATATTGTCAAATTTTAGTATTAGACAGCTATCTTTATTTTGTTTTATAATTTATCATTTTTCTGATGCAAAGTTTAATCGATTTAGCCTTCATATACGTCATTATAATGTCATATCAGTATAATAAAAATAACTTAATTGTCAATATCCAAATATATATAATATTAAAACTGATGCATGGTAAATAGAGAACCATATTTGCAGGAAACAATCATAGAAGATAATGGAACTTTTCCCTATGTTGTATACCAATTACAAAGCCCTTCTCATTACCAAGTCAAAAGGTGTTTGACAACTGCTGGGCCTGACCATCCGTGAGTTCGTTGATGAGTAGACCTGGCCACGGTTCGGGTCGGACCCGAAACCGGACCGTGGTCAACGGATTTAGACTGGATCCGGACCGGAACCGCCAAAAACGGGCCGGTTTCGGTTTACGATTTGGCCGACCCATCGACCCAGAACCGGTCCGGCGGTTCCGCAAAATTATAAAAAAAAAAAATTGAAATCTGCATGTAACGGTCGACCCGCCGGTCCGGGCCGGGTCGGACCCGGCGGGCCGACCGTTACATAATTAAAAAAAAAATTCAAAAAACGGGCATAACGGTCGACCCGGCGGGCCCAACCCACCGGGCCTACCGTTGGGAAATTAAAAAATAAAAATAAATAAAAATTTTACCTATAAATACCCTATATCCCCTTCACTTCATTCCACACCAATCTCTAATCTCTTCTCTCAATCTTATCTATATATCTCAATCTTCTTCTATATATCTCAATCTTTTTCTATATCTAAATCATCTATCTCTCAATCTTTTTTCTTTCTATCTCATATTCTATCTTTCAATCTTTTTCTATACTATCAAATGACGGAATCATGTCGTCGTGGTGGGGGCAATGGAAAATCTATTGTTCCCCCTGCGAGAAATTTTTCTCCATTAAACAACCAAGATCTTGATTTCCTATTCGATGACGATGATGAAAATACTCTTCAAGATGTTGATGTCCAACCACATTATCAACAATCTCAAGGCATACAAGGTAGCACATCGATACCGTCGGCGCCTACGGTACCGATGGGTGGGAGGTCACAAAAATCCGACATCTTCATCAAGCACTTTGATAAGGTGACACTTCCCTCTGGTGATCTACAAGCTATTTGCAAATATTGTTCAAAAGCCTACAAATGGCAACATGGAGGAGGATATGACACCCTGATCCGTCACATAGAGAAGAATCATCCGGTGGAAATCGGTATTTCTAGATCTCAAAGTCAAATACCTACATTTTCATCACAATCTGGTAACGAATCTCAACTTTTTAAATTTTCTGAATCTGATTTTAAAGATGAAACTGCTAGATTTGTAGCTGTAGAACAACTTTCTTTTTAGCTTTGGTGATAAATTATCTTTCCAAAACTGGCTTTCATCTAGTGCTAATCCTGCAATTAGGCGCATCCCACGTAACACACTTAAACACACAATTCACAAATTGGTAACTACACAAAAGAAGGAATTAATTAAAGAATTTGCTAGTTTAGATAACAAAGTTTCTCTGTGCTCTGATATTTGGAGTGACTATTTGCAATCTTGCTCGTACATGGGAATTACTTGTCATTGGATTGATAATGCATGGAATATACAAAAACGTTTGCTTGCATATCGTTGTTTCAATGATCCACACACTGCACAAAATATTTCTCATCTGATGTTTATTATTTTAGAAGAATATGGTTTAACTTCCAAAATTTTTTCAATTTCTTTTGATAATGCAAGTGCCAACACGTGTAGTATTGATGAATTAATAAGAATGTGTCAACCATCGATAGGTGGTAAATTAAAAACGTTTGCTTGCATATCGTTGTTTCAATGATCCACACACTGCACAAAATATTTCCCATCTGATGTTTCTTATTTTAGAAGAATATGGTTTAACTTCCAAGATTTTTTCAATTTCTTTTGATAATGCAAGTGCCAACACGTGTAGTATTGATGAATTAATTAGAATGTGTCAACCATCGATAGGTGGTAAATT
>KQ992456.1:56173-106745 GCA_001598015.1 Dorcoceras hygrometricum | reverse complement strand
TTTCCGCACCTTTGCAGGAGTTATTCTAGATTTCTCATCTTCGAATGTGAATAATTTTATTATTCTCGTTTCAACCCAGATAATTAGTAGCGATCCATTCTCCGATGTTTATAACTCTTGATTTTATTCAATTGAACCCCAAAACTTATGATTATTCCATCAAGAAAATGAGGGTCGTTACAATTATCCCCTCAGATAGCATATGATATCCACGCATGAGAGCGAGCGGTGAATCCTCTACAACGAAGCATCGACTCCTACATGCATCGGGACCTCACCCAATCCCGCCGCCTAATGACCCCAAGTGAGTCGGCAAACGGGTCAAAGTGAGGCGCCTATCATGTAGAGTCTCAATGACATTTCGAGTAAGGAGGACTAATCAGTACAACCAAGACCTCGGACTTATCCACTGGACAAATGGTAACCACTTGGAAAGTCCGATCGAGGGTAGTTCGATAGTTCACCAGGTCACTATCCATCTGCATGCTCAGAACATCACAATGTTCCCTACCAATGAAACATGGTACTTCACATCGCAGACGCTAGTCTCAAGCTCGGGCGGCCTTATCCTCATTTTTACGGCCCAATCGACTAGGAACGAATTCAGAATACACAGTGACTATTAGATGTGTTTCATGATAGCCATCATATCCACTATCACATCTAACATACACTATGGTGCATTCTAGGTCTTTATCCAACACAATTGTTAACATCATATAACACAATGAAAATAAATAACACCATAAAGAAATGCAAATAACATATATGTTGTCCGCAGAGGCGACTCTCTCAACTGTTATGTCACCTCTAGCCACAATATCCCGGATTATGTGGTATTTCCTCAGTATGTGTTTGGATCTTTGGTGAGACCTAGGCTCCTTTTCTTGCGCAACGGCACCCGTGTTGTCGCAGTACACCGGGACTGGACCAACTCCATTAGGAATGACGCCCAACTCTTGGACTAAATTCCTTATCCAAACCGCCTCCTTAGCAGCAGCTGATGCTACGATGTACTCAGCCTCAGTGGTTGAATCCGCGATGGTGTCTTGCTTGGAACTCTTCCAAGAGACAGCACCACCATTGAGCATGAATACAAATCCAGCGGTAGACTTCGAATCATCCACGTCACATTGTAAGCTAGAATCAGTGTAGCCTTCAAATTTCAGTTCACCACCCCCATAGACCATGAACATATTCTTAGTCCTTCGTAAGTACTTAAGAATATCCTTCACAGCCTTCCAATGCAATTGGCCGGGGTTGGCCTGGTAGCGGCTCGTGACACTCAGAGCATATGCAACATCCGGTATAGTTGAGATCATGCCATACATAATACTACCTATTGCCGAGGCATATGGCACAGGTGCCATACTCTCTATCTCCTCATCAGTCTTTGGACACATAGACTTAGATAGAGTTACCCCGTGGCACATATGTAGGTTTCCTCTCTTGGACTCTTCCATAGAGAACCGCTTAAGTATGGTGTCGATGTAGGTAGCTTGGGTGAGTCCGAGCATCCGTTTTGATCTATCTCGATAGATCTGTATTCCAAGAATATAGGATGCTTCACTCATGTCCTTCATCGAAAATCTACTAGACAACCAGACTTTAGTTGACTGCAGCATTCCTACATTATTTCCAATGAGTAGAATGTCATCAACGTAAAGTACAAGGAATGTCATAGCGCTTTTAACTACATTCTTATATACACATGGCTCCTCGGGATTCTTGATGAAACCAAGTTCCTTAATTGTTTCATCGAATCTCAGGTTCCAACTCCTCGATGCTTGTTTGAGACCGTAGATCGATCTCTGAAGTTTGCATAACTTATGCTCACTTCCTACAGATGTGAAACCCTCAGGCTGCGTCATAAGGATTTCTTCCTTAATGTTTCCATTAAGGAACGCAGTTTTCACATCCATTTGCCATATCTCATAGTCGTACCATGCGGCTATGGCTAGTAAGATTCTAATCGACTTGAACATTGCGACTGGTGAGAAGGTTTCATCATAGTCAACGTCTTGCCTTTGAGTGTAGCCTTTCGCGACCATTCGTGCCTTGTAGGTCAGTACCTTACCATCAGGCCCAAGTTTCATCTTGTATATCCATTTATACCCAATAGGAACAATTCCTTCGGGAGGATTAACGACAGTCCAAACTTGGTTCGCATGCATTTAGTCAATCTCAGACTGCATTGCTTCAAGCCACAATTAGAATCAGCATCGGAAATTTCCTCCTTGAAAGTCTTTGGATCACATCCAACAACTTGATCACCTTGATCATCTTCAAGGAGGAAACCATATCTTTCAGGAGCCCTAGGAACCCTTTCGGATCTTCTAGGTGCGACCATTTCTGGTACTGGCTCTGAGGTGCAGGAGATTCACTTGGTACCTCTGTTGGTTCTCGAACCTATTCGAGTTCTACTATTTTGCCCTTTCTATCAAGTAGAAATTCTCTTTCAATAAAGGTGGCATTCCTAGAAACAAACACTTTTGTTTCATTTGGATAGTAGAAGTAGTATCCAATGGAATTATTTGGATACCCAACAAAGTAACATAAGATGGATCTCGTATCCAGCTTATCTCCCACTGTCTGCTTCACGTAAGCAGGACATCCCCAAATTCTCATGTATGAGTATTTGGGTGGTTTGCCTATCCATATCTCATATGGAGTCTTATCCACTGCCTTGGTGTGGTCATTTTTCAACAAAATTACCGCCGTTTCGAGCGCATAGCCCCAAAACGAGGTAGGAAGCTCAGTGAAGCTCATCATAGATCGAACCATGTACATCAAGGTTCGATTACGACGCTCCGCTACACCATTGAGCTGTGGCCGGAGGGGTCCACTGCGAGAGAATCCCATTCTCTTTAAGATATTCTTGAAATTCAGCACTCAAGTATTCACCACCTCGATCGGCTCGAAGTGCTTTAATACTTTTGCCCAACTGATTTTCTACTTCAGCCTTGAATTCTTTGAACCTTTCAAAAGATTCAGACTTGTGCTTCATTAAGTACAAGTACCCATACCTAGAGTGATCGTCGCTAAAGGTGATGAAGTATGTGTGACCGTATTTAGTACCAATACTAAGCGGACCACACACATCAGTATGGATCAAATCCAATAGGCCTTGGGAACGTTCAGGCTTGCCCTTGAAGGGTTGTTTAGTCATCTTTCCCTTGAGACAAGATTCACAAGTTGGTAGGGAGTTAATGTCTGAAAGATCAAACATGTCACTCCTAACTAACTTGTTCGTCCTACTTATAGAAATATGACCTAGCCTAGCGTGCCAAAGTTGTGCTGGGTTTAAGCTATCGTATTTCCTTTTAATTGTTGTTGTATGTATTTCCACATTGCGAGTTGGAACTGGTTTTAATTTTAAGGTGTATACATCATTTTCGCGTTCCCCAATACCAATCAAACATTCATTCTTGTATATATTGCAAATCGAATTAGCAAAAACACAAAAATATCCATCACTATCAAGCATAGAAACAGAAATAATGTTCTTTATTAATTCGGGAACAAATAAAACATCCTTCAATAACAACTTAAAATTTGACGATAGAAAATAAAAATTTCCTATAGATACTGCAGCAACTCTTGCTCCATTGCCCAGCCTCAAGTGGGTCTCACCCTCTCTAAGACGTCGGCTTCTTGTCATCACCTGAAAATCAAGTACCCAAGAATTCGAATTAAGAGACATATTTATTTCGATATAGAACATACCTTTTGCAGTTCGCAACTGCTCGAGGTACTCCTTGCAGTTCCTCCTCCAGTGCCCAGGCTTGTGGCAGTGGTGGCAAACATCCTCGGACTTTTTTGGCTTGGAATCCTTTGCCTTCGGCTTCTTGGTGGGCTTTTACTCCTTCGCAGGGGCAGAACGCTTCTTGCCCTTGCGTCTGGGCCCCTTCTTCGCAGAGGAAGAGGAGCCCATAATGAGGACGGGCTTTTCCTTCTTTATGGTTCCCTCAAACACGACCATCATGTTAACCACCTCTTCAAGGGTGGCTGCCAGCTTGTTCATGTTGAAGTTGACCACAAAGGGGTCGAATGCAGCGGGTAGTGAGAGGAGAAGCACATCCACAGACAGCTCGTGTGGAAGTGTGATATCAAGGCCCGCCAGCTTTTCAACTAGCCCAATCATACGAACCCCATGCTCGAGGACCAAAGTCCCATCCCGCATGCGGCTCGTCATAAGCTCCTTGACAGCGGTGAACCTCACATGTCGAGAGTTCTCCCCATACAGTTCCTTGAGATGAAAGAGTATGTCAGCAGCATACTTCGTCTTCTCAAAGCGCCGTTGCATTTCGTTGGACATCGATGCCATCACATAGCATCGAGTCTTAAGCTCGTCGTCCCACCATTGTTGAAGCTTAATCAGCTCCTCAGGGCTGATATCGGCAGGGGATTCCTTCGGAGGGCTCTTCTCTATCGTACAGAGAAGTTTCTCCGAAGCCAACACAATGTTGAGTTTTCGAAGCCAGTCTTGGTAGTTCAGACTGGTGAACTTGTTGCTGTCCAGTATAGCAGCGAGTGGGTTTTTGATCGAAGACATTTTAAAGCAGTTTATACGGAAAAGAAAAACAGACATGCATTACTAACTATATATGAAAAACGCTAAGACATAAAACAAGGTCATTAAGTTTTATGAATTACCCTCCCACTATTTTAACGATTTCACCACCCTTTAATGAAATCGGGAAAGCAGGTTTCCTTAGTGGGTACACGGAGCCCAATCAAGTGATCATGGTCCCGAATAATATCAGCCAACCATGACCCCAAAAGGTAGTTTCCAATTGCAACAAGTGCAACCTCCATGTATTCACCTCACGTCCAGTAAGGGCCCAATAATATGACGCCGTTTACTATCACGTGTCAAGATGACCCATCAATGTTGAGTCGTGAAGTACGGTCCCCAATAATATGAGCCAATGTTAAAGGGAGTTCCAAGCGACTCACAATAATTGTCAATGGCGTGGACAGCTTTCCGGCATACATGACCCCCTCCATAATATGAGCCGGGCCATGTATGCGGGTAGCATCGGCGTACACCCATTGTGGATGGAAGGTAGGGATAATTTAAACAGATTTAAATTCCCTAAGTTTATCGAATAAACTTTTAATCTTGATATTAGTTTTAAATCGTATTTAAAACGAGAGATTTTATTTTTGAAATTTTTGGTCTCGTGCAATTTTAAATCACAATTTAAAACATGCGGATTCAACATATATCAAATATATATAACTTTGGGATGATCGATCGCGAGAGCTATGTGGTCCGTGGTTGCCAATCACGGACCTGGGTCCAGTCCTAGGTGAAATGCAATATGCAATGCAATCCTATTACAATTGCTTCCGCTTTTACAGATCTTCGGTCTTCAATATCTTTGATCGTCATCTCCACCGTCTTCAATTGTCCTCCCACTAAATCTAGTAATTTACATTTAAATTTCCATGACAAGTAAGGGATACAATTCTCAAGGGGTGGGAACGGGCCACAAACAGACCCACTTTATATGATAAATCAACAATATATTACAACCAAAATCGCAAAATCTAAAGCATACACCTAACACGTTGGGCACGGCTCTCGATCATCCCAAACATGCAATCAATTTAATTAATATGCATAAATTTAAATAATCAAATTATTAACCACAAAATCATATTTTAATTACAAAATTGCATTTTATAATAAAATCGCATTTTGTCGATAAAATCATATTTTAATCAACAAAATCATATTTTAATTATAAAATCATATTTCATAACTAAAATCATATTTTGAAATTTTAATTGCATCATATTGGGCTTAAAACAATTTTAGGCCCAAAATCTCAAAAATATCAAAATCGACCAAAATCGGGCCAATATCGAATATTGGCCCAAACACACCTCGGGCCGTCCGGGACAGGCCCGAAAATCCAAGGAGTCAAAAAACAGCGTCACAACGCTGCCTCGGGTACGTCGGCGTGCGGCCGCTACAGTACCTACGTTCGGCCGCTACAGTCCCTGCGTTCGGCCGCTACAGTACCTGTGTTCGGTCGCTACAGTACCTGCGTTCGGCCGCTACAGTACCTACGTTCGGCCGCTACAGTGCCTGCGTTCGGCCGCTACAGTGCCTGCGTGCGGCCTCTACAGTACCCCCGTGCGGCTGCTACAGTACCGGCGACCAAAAAAAATTTTTTTTTTTTGTTTTGATTTTTGAAAAATCGAAATCTGATGCAATAAGGCACAAACATGTATTGAAGGATCCGAGCCTTGAGCTCTGATACCACTGTTGGCATACAATGGCGGATCCGGATCCCGTTTCCCGGGGGCGCAGCGGAAATCAAAATTGCCCCAAGAAACGTTCAATACTTTCAACACAAATCAATAAACCATTCATAGGGGGTTCATTGATTGTAACCTTGCTGGCGTCTAGGAGCCTGGCTCCGACCAGTTTCACGAGGAAACCTGCACTTCAAACGGTAGGCGGCGGTAGATCGTCAATCAGGTACACGACCGAAAACAATCTTCCTCCGTCAATCTGCACTAGAAGATCTGACGGATTTTAGCACGAACGGATTCTCCTCGTCGCGGTGATCGAAACAAGTCCGATCATGCGAAAAATCGGGCGACGGCGATGGGCGGTCGGGAGAGGGGGGCGGCTATGAGAGCTAGGTTGTATCTTGTGTGTGTCTCATGGTAGCCCTAGGTCTAATTAAATAAGTGATGGGCTTGAGCCGGTCCAATGGACCTGGGGCGGGCCCAGTCCAATATATGAACATTCGGTTCAACCGCATCACCGTGGCTTCATCATAACTCCGATCATCCTCGTCGCGGTGATCGAAACAAGTCCGATCGATGCGAAAAATCGGGCGACGGCGATGGGCGGTCGGGAGAGGGGGGCGGCTATGAGAGCTAGGTTGTATCTTGTGTGTGTCTCATGGTAGCCCTAGGTCTAATTAAATAAGTGATGGGCTTGAGCCGGTCCAATGGACCTGGGGCGGGCCCAGTCCAATATATGAACATTCGGTTCAACCGCATCACCGTGGCTTCATCATAACTCCGATCGACGATCAGATCGGACCGATCGAATCAGTTTCCAAAACTGAATATTATGATGCGAAAACAATTTTTCAGACCACCTAAACCAAAATGACAGTTATGCCCCTCAACTTTGGGAAATTTCAATTTGACCCCTGTTGACTTTTAGGAAGTCGCACTCCCTAAAATCCTCCTCCTATGCTCAACGCATTGAGCTCAGTTTCCATGCGGGAATCATGAATCCAGTACTTGTGTGACCCTCAATGGTTCAGGGATACAGCTAGCCGTAGGCCCACAACCATTGTGGCTCCGAAATCACAATTTCGGACTTGCCCAACGGATCATGGTAAAGCGCCTAGAAACATCGCGCCATGATCCCATAGGTATCACTGATAGTGCCTGCAAAAACCAGTTGGTCATGGTTAGCGTACAGTACGGTCCTTTCAACTCATATATCCCGATCAGATCAACGACCATTGATAAATCGAGAGTCGCTAGAGATCCGATAGCTATGCATACATCTTGGAGATCGAATAGTGACATCGCGAGTGTTACTAGGCAAACCCATTTACCTAAAACACATCCAGTACTCTGGCCAGAGATTTATACACTATTATCCCCTCAGATAGCATAGGATATCCACGCATAAGAGCGAGCGGTGAATCCTCGACAACGAAGCATCGACTCCTACATGCATCGGAACCTCACCTAAACCCGCCGCCTAATGACCCCAAGTTAGTCGGCTAACGGGTCAAAGTGAGGCGCCTATCATGTAGAGTCTCAATGAATTTTCGAGTAGTGAGGACTAATCAGTACAACCAAGACCTCGGACTTATCCTCCCGACAAATGGTAACCACTTGGAAAGTCCGAACGAGGGTAGTTCGACAGATCACCAGGTCACTATCCATCTGCAGGCTCAGAACATCACAATGTTCCCTACCAATGAAACATGGTACTTCACATCGCAGACGCTAGTCTCAAGCTCGGGCGGCCTTATCCTCATTTTTACGGCCCAATCGACTAGGAACGAATTCAGAATGCACAGTGACTATTATATGTGTTTCATGATAGCCATCATATCCACTATCACATCTAACATACACTATGGTGCATTCTAGGTCTTTATCCAACACAATTGTTAACATCATATAACACAATGAAAATAAAGAACGCCATAAAGAAATGCGAATGACATATATAAAGACTGTCATATACAAGAGTCAATAAAAACCCACACGCCACAAGTTGGCTAGTTGGGCATCTACTCTAACAGTTATGGTAGCATCTATTCATATGTGGTAGAATTATGATGAATTATATACTTCTGGATTTACGTTTAAGCCGAAGAGCAAATCTTTTCTTGTATCTGCTCTACAATTTGAGCCAAAAATCATTTCGAAGATAAAGAAAGATCCACAGGTTCAAAGATCAAAAGATTTGGTGTTGTCTGGTAATCCAGATAAATATCATATTTCATCAGATTGTTGTCTAAGAATGAATAACCGATTAGTGATACCGGATGTTGCAGAATTTAAAGAAGCATTTCTTCGAGAGACACATTGTAGTCGGTATAGCGTGCATTCTGGTAGTCGTTGAATGTACAATATAGTGAAATCACAATTCTGGTGGAATGTGATGAAACGAGATATCACAGAATTTGTGGCGAGATGTTTGACATGTCAGCAGGTGAAAGTCGAGAGAATGAAACCTGGAGGTATGTTACAGAGTTTAGAGATACCAGAATGGAACTGGGAACACATTGCAATGGACATTGTCACTCACTTACCTAGAACGATTCGAGGTTGTGATGCAATCTGGGTGATAGTTGATCGACTGTCCAAATCAGCTCAATTTATTCCATATGATCGTATGTATCGTATAAGAAATGACACAGTTATATATGGATAATGTGGTTAGATTGCATGGTATTCCTATTTCTATTGTATCTGATCGAGATCCTATATTTACATCTAAGTTTTGGAGTAGTCTACAAACTGCATTGGGTACGAAGTTAGCAATGAGTACAGCTTACCATCCCCAAACTGATGGTCAGACAGAAAGGACTAACCATACCTTAGAAGATATTCTAAGATCTGTGGTTATGGATTTTGGTGGAAATTGGCAAGAAACATTATCACTTGTGGAATTCTCTTACAATAATAGTTTTCAAACAATTATTGGTATGACACCATTCGAAGCTTTATATGGTAGAAAGTGCCGATTACCAATATGTTGGAATGATATTTGAGAGAAACCGTTGACTCAAACTGAGTTTGTCAAAGAAATGAATGCGAATATTGATTTGATCAGGAAGAGAATGAAAGAAGCTCAAGGTCGTCAAGCTAGTTATGCGAATAATCGACGTAGACCTTTAGAATTTTAGGTTGGCGATCAAGTCATTCTCAAAGTCTCACCATTCCATGGTACGATGAGATTTGGTCGAAAGGGAAAGTTAGCTCCACGTTACATCGGACCATACGAGATTATTGAGAGGATTGGTTTATTGGCTTATAGATTGGATTTACCACCAAGTACGTCTACGATACATAATGTGTTTCATGTATCTATGCTGCGGAAGTATGAACCAGATCCATCACATGTGTTGAGACCATAGGAAGTGGAGTTAGACAGTTCTCTGAGTTATGTTGAATATCCTATCCAAATTCTGAATCGAAAGGACAAACAACTGCGTAATAAGAAGATACCACTGGTTATGATACAATGGAGTAGGCATGGGAGAGAAGAAGCTACATGGGAGTTGGAGGCTAAAATGCGATACGAATGGCCTCATTTGTTTGAGACTGAGAGTGTATCACAGTATTCCATGTACTTTGATTTTCCTATGTATTATCAGGGAGTAGATGCATGTAGTCCCTTGTATATAGATCATGTGTTATGTTATGTATTTGATTTCGAGGAAAAATTTTGTGATAAGAGGGGGAGAAATATAAGGACCGGGTCCCACTGAAACACAAAAAGAAAAACAAATATAATAAAAGAAAATAAAATAAAATCACAGCGTTCATCTTCATCCCAGATTACATTTGCTCTCTCCTCCAACATTCTCTTCCGTCGCCATCGTTTTTTCTCCGATCCCGTCCACCCCGTTACCGGAAAAATTAAAGTAAATATAGATTCGGAATCCTCTCGACGAGATCTACATTTCTATACAACTTTTGCCACGTTTTCGTGCGTCTACCGGAAACCCGTCGGAGACCGCCGCCTTATTTTGTCGATTCCGGACATCGAGTTGTTGGAAAAATAAAAAGTGATACATCTTCTGAACCCTCGCGATGAGACCTACGTTTCTATACCAATTTTGTTAATTTTTGTTGCGCCCGTCAAAAAGTCGCCGGAATCATCGCCGTCGTCGGAGACCTCCGCCGCCTGTTGTCGCCGGAGCTTGTTTTTTCATATCGAGGAGGTTTATATTAAGCCTTGCTTCCAGTTTTTATGTCGACAATTGGATTTTTAACATTTGATACTGATACTGAATTCAATTGTAATTGTAGGTCAAAGATTGGCTTCAAATTGAGGCATTGATCGAGATTTGGAACACAGTTAGAAAATATATTCGCGAGGATGAGGATTAAGTAGATTTTATGTGATTTGGGAATTAGTTTGAATATTGACAAAGAAATATGTGTATTTTAGGAATTTAAAATATGGAAATAAGGAAATTTGGAAAGTAAGTTGACTTTAAATGATGATTTGAGATTTCTATTATTTAAGGTCATTTAAATTGATATTCAGGGTATTATCTGTGGACTATTCAGGAGTTCTTGAGGCTAGAATTTCTGGTAATTGCTGAATTGAGTTACGTAGAGATCATTCACAATGTCTGACAGAGACTTGTGATGGGATTGTGTATGATTATTTGTTATTTGTTGAATTACGTGATTCTATGCCGACTTGCATATTATCAGATAGTAATTTATGTGCAAAATAAATATGTTTTCGTCAACACACATTAGATTTTAGTTAGTCACATCAATGCTACTGAACATATCATATTGAGCCTATCTGTCTTTGATAACCGTGCATATTCGGTTGAGATCTGTATATGATATTATGATGTGTCTCATGCGGATTTTGAACACCCTGATTCGTTCCGATTTAGGTAGTTGCTGGCTCCGGGAGTGGAGCCATATCCCTTGACACGGTTCACTGAGGGTGAACCAGCTCGAGCATATGGATTTGCTATATCGATTCTTTGATTCCTAATATCCTGAGATGTTGTACCTGGACATGCATTACATTCATGCATGAAATCATTGAATTTCTATGTCTTACGTTATTATTTTCTTTGATGTCTCATACTCGGGTTATGGACCCCGAAAGGGACTGTCGTGTCTTTGTGTGTGGACATGACAGGTAGTACATGTGGGTCTACTTCAGGCGCTAGAGAGGAGGCGTCAGGAAGTAACAGAGCTCCGTGAGAGTGGGCTCATTTGTTTTGGGTATAAATATTTCGTCGTCTCCCAGATAGTATGTACATAGTTGATGTTGGTTTTGTACCGGGGAATGCCCTGAGTAAATGTAGTATGTCTTTAGCAAGCCTTATCGGCTATATGTTATTTTGTTGAGATTTTCTTGTTACAATGCTTGGATTTCATTGAATTAACTTGTTATGTTTGGTGATAATATATTTGAGTTATTTTGAGTATTTGAGTTTTCTGGTATGCCTGATTTACGGGGAGGTCATGCCGAAAAATATTACAGACCCAAAAGCACAAAAAGTTTAACCAGTTTTTCCGCTGTTTAGTAATTAATCCTAATTGCATGTTAATAAATTTTGATTAGGGGGCAGATTTGAAGAGCGATGTTGCTAGTTTTGTCGCTCGTTATCTAAATTGTCAGCAAGTTAAGGCAGAAAGGATGAGACCTGGTGGTTTATTGCAGAGTTTAGAAGTGTCCCAATGGAATTGGGAGCACGTAGTTGTGGATTTTGTAACTCATTTGCCTCGTACAGCAGATGTTGTGATGCTATTTGGGTTGTTATAGACAGACTTTCGAAGTCAGCTCACTTCATTCCCTACAATATGACGTATTCTTTGAGGAAAATGTCAAAATTGTAAATAGATTTTGTCATTCGATTGCATGGAGTGCCTGTATCCATTGTTTTAGATCGGGATCCGAGGTTTACTTCTAGATTTTAGAAGAGTTTACAAGTAGCTTTGGACACCAGATTGGCTATGAGTACAGCGTATCATACCCAAACCGATGGCCAATCTGAGAGAGCTATCCAGACCTTGGAGGATATGTTGCGAGCTGTTGTTATGGATTTCAGCGGTAGCTGGAAGGATTCGTTGTCGCTGGTTGAGTTTTCATATAATAACAGCTACTAGGTAACTATTGGTATGACACCGTTTGAAGCATTGTATGGGAGGAAGTGCATGTTGCCAATCTGTTGGGAATAAGTGGGGGATAAGCAGCTGTCTTCTCTAGAGTTTGTGAAGCAGATGAGAGATCATGTAGATCTGATTTGACAACGTATGAAAGCTGCACAGGATCGCCAAGCCAGTTATGCGAACCACAGGATAGGCCTCTAGAGTTCCAAGTTGGTGATCAAGTATTCTTGAAAGTTTCTCCTTTTAGAAGTGTTATGAGATTTGGTCTCAAGGGTAAGTTAGCTCCTCGTTATGTTGGACCCTATGAGATTGTGGAGAGGATCGGCACTTTGGCTTATCGTTTGTTGTTGCAACCAGAACTGTCCTCATTGCATGATGTGTTTCATGTGTCTATGTTGAGGAAGTATGAGCCAGATCCTTATCATGTATTGTGAACTGCCGAGGTGGAGCTGGATCGAAATTTGAGCGATGTTGAATATCCCTTGAAGATTTTGGATAGGAAGGATAAATAGCTTAGGAACAAGACCATTACCTTGGTGATGGTCCAATGGAGCAAGTATGGTAGAGAAGAAGCTATGTGGGAGTTAGAGGAGAAAATGCAACGTGAGTGGCCTCATCTGTTTGAGTAGATCTTGCATTAACTCCAATAGCTAGTTTTCTTGTTGTTTTTTTTCCCAGTTATCTTGAATTCTTGGTCAGTAGCATCTTGTTGCGTGTTAGAGTGTTGCTGGTTGTATTGTGCGTAGCAGGATTTTTCCAGTGTTGGTTATTTTGTTGAGATTTTGTTCAGTTCTGGAGTTGTCGTTTGATTTCGAGGATGAAATATTATTTTCAGTGGGGGAGGAATGTGAGACCCGAAAGATTGTGGTACAATTAAGTTAATTAATCGGGTTTAGTATAGACCAGATCTGGGGTGAACAGATCTGGGATGGGCCAGATATGAGTTGGTATACTTGGTGAACGTAATCGGGTCTCTATGTATGTGTATTGGAAGCAGCTCTGGTCGATTGCAGAGTTCTGCAGGGTAGGAGTTGAGAAGTGCTGGTTGGTGACTTCGGCTTTAGCCTTGGTTGATGGTAATCAAGGCTAGTGGTCAAATCTGGTTGTCGCAAGCCATTCTAGGTACGCTAGTTGAATATCCTGCACAGATAGCGAAGCGACGTCATTTGGGAGAAACCAGATCTGAGGTGTGCAAGTTGCTAGTATTGTGAGGACCGGCCCGGTTTCTGGTTTTAGGGTAGACCGATGCGGTTCAGGGTTTTCAGATTTGACTGGTCTGTGTGAGTGAGATCTGAGTGTTCTGGTTAGGAGCGATGCGACGCCGTTTAGCGATAGCAGATTTGGTGCTAGGGGGATGACGTGTACCAGTTTGGAGAGTGGACTTCAGTGCGACGTTGTTTTGGAGGAGTTCAAATTTTTTTGGCGTAGAGTTCAGATCTGGAGTAGTACTCAGATCTGAGCTGGTGTCTGCTGTGAGCTTCGAGTTTGTCGGTGGTTACTGTTCATCAGATTTGGGAAGATTTAAACTGTATATATAGAGGACTTTGATTATGGACTCGCAATTATTTTCCCGATACTTAGAATATTTCTCATGAATTTACTCTGTCGCGATACCCTAGTTACTGTTCACCGAACCTTGTCTTATTCGATTACCGGTGGTAGAAGACTCCGATTGGAGCAAGATTGGTAGCGTTTAGTTCCTCTTGCTAAGACGCTTCCATTGCTACCTCTTTGGAGAGTTGTGAACTACTGGAAGAAGGACGCGAAGGAGCTACAATGCATCGTTGTTCGTTTACTGACAGATTTGGTTCTTCTGTTTAGGTAGTGCTTTGAGTAAGTACTAGATTCTACCTTGTGCTTCGTTTAGAGCTAGTTGTTGTATTAGAAAGGTAGAATAGAGCTGGGTTGATCTGGTGGCTCCCAGTTCGCAATTCTGTACATAGTGTCCTTGAGATGGTTGTTGTTGTTTGGCCTAGCAGGTGGCAGATTTGAATTACTCGGGACTTTTGTTGTGGTAATTGTAGCTCAGAAACTGAAGGTACGGATGTGAGCTTATATTTACAGCTTTGAGATTGACTTGTGTATAAATGAGCGTGTGCTTTTATGTTGAGCAGTGTGTATGCTGTTATTCCTGTGCTAATGCTTGCATATGTTCTTGTGTGTGTTTCTTGCAAGCTGCTATTATGCATACACGAATTTCACGTTGATACGCTCCATTCTATGCGATCCCATGAGAGCAGCCCGCTGTGAGAACTTATGAACTGTTGTTGGTTGCTGTTGAGCTAACCCTTGTTGATAGGGTGCGTGTGATTGACGCCTGGGTAGCTACCTTTCTCTCACATGCGTTGTGGCGTTTCTGTTCTAGATTGTGCTGGTACTTCGCGTGATTGAGCGCTTTGGTAGCTCTGATACCAATAGTTGGTCCCTAAAAACAGCTCTGATACAATTGTTGGTCCCTAAAAACAGCTCTGATACCAATTGTTAGGACCGAAACAGCTTAGCAGCGCTGCTTTGAAAGGTTAATAAAAATTTTGCGCTGCTAATCAAAGGATGAGGTGCAATACCTCTTGTTCTTGAACACATAAAAACTCACCAGAAGAGCACCGGAGACAGATCTGGTATGATTTAAAAATCATGCGGAAAATACCAGAACTGAATCCTATATTTTAAAACAAACTCAAACAGATTTATGTACAACATAAATCTGTTCAAGACTATGCAAGTGCTAAACTGTTAACGTGCGATGCTAAGTATAAGTGCGTGTTGTATGTTATGCGATGCAAGGATGCTAAGTAAAATATGCAGTGCTGAATGAATAAAAGAGATACGATACACATCATATTTGTTTCTGGAAGTTCGGACCTCAATGTCGTACATCTCCCCTTCTTCCACCTCGGAAGGATCCACTAGAAGATTTGATCTTACAACTCGTGTACAGAACCGATCCCACAACCAGCAGCTGTGAGAACTCCTAGACTCCACAATGCACACCAGCCGCAACTGTGTGACTAACTACATACACATGAGTTTAACGTCATCGTGCTTGGACGGGACTGTTTGAAACGTTTTGAGATTCATTCACTAATACAATGTGAATGAATCTCTGTGTGTGAGATTTGATACAATGAAACGCTCAACTCTCTGTTTCTCACACACTAGGGAAATTGCTCTACACAAGCTAATAAAAACTCAGCAATCGACTCTCGTGAAAGCTCCTCTCTAATGGCGGTCGATTGCTTCGTCTTTCTGTTCATTTTTCCTCTTCTGGTGCACTGTGCAATCAATGTATTTTCTGCGACAGCCTCACAGCGACACCAACGTCGACTCGTCTCACCAACGTCGAACTCACAGTCTGTCTTCTTCAATGGCGCTTCTCGCAAATATATCCTCTGTTTGAAATATGGCCGTTAGACTGTAGATTCAAATCTTTTCTGCGCTTGTCAAGGACAAATTGTCGTCTTTCCATTTCCGTGCAAACTTCCTCTGTAAATTATACTATTTCCCAGAATAGTACAAATCTTGTTCCCTTGAATTGAGGCATTTTGCACGACTCAATCTCTGCCATTGATTCTTCCATCTTGAGCGTTGATTGCGTTGAATTCTTTGCGCTACTGCTGAAGCTTCAAATACTGCGACTGGATATCTTGCGTCTGGATTGTAACTCTCCACTACATCTGCTTTCTTGCGACTGGATTCCATGTCGACTGGATATACAAAGCTTGCGACTGGATGCATAGCAACAGTTGGTACAATGAAGCTCTCGTCTGGATGAGCTGTTGCTTGCGTCTGGATGTAACGCTTCTCTACTTCTGCTTTTCTTGCGTCTGGATACCATGTCGACTGGATATGCAATAGCACTGAAGCTCGCGACTGTATCCACTGAAGCTCGCGACTGGATCCACTGTAGCTCGCGTCTGGTTGTCCAGCTGGTGGTAACGATATGCTTGCAGCTGGTTGTCCAGTCGTTGGTTTCAAATTCTTGCGAATGGACTTCCCACGACTGGGTAGATCAAACGATGTCGTATCAACTTATTCAAACGACATCGTTTGCTATGCATCCTCGACTGATTGATTAAACTTCACTGCTGCTGCGTCTGGATGTACAAGCTACCTGCTGGTTCTTGCGACTGCTGGTTATCAACGTCAAAGAGCATCTGCTGAATCTTACCATCTGCTGATTCTTTAGTACGACGTCGCTTTCTTCACTGTTACGTTTGCTGTTGTCAGCTTCTTGTTCAACATTGCTCATCAGCTGTCAACAGCTTCTTGAATAGCGACTGTCAACAGATTCGTCAACAGTAATTATAATCGCGACTGCTAACAGATTCGTCAGTAGTAATAAGAAGCGCGACTGCTAACAGATTCGTTAACAGTAATAAGAATTGCGACTGCTAACAGATTCGTTAACAGTAATATGAATGGCAACTGCCGACAGCTTCGTGAATAGTAACTGACAACAGCTTCTTCAACAGTAACTAGCGACTGGAATCTTCTTCTACGACGTCGCTTTATCTCTTGCGCTTCTCTTCACAACTGCTGAATCATATGCGCTTGCGCTATTGCTGGTCTTTCTTCATCTTCTGATTGTGATGACGTCATCCTTGCTGCTCACAGCTATCTCCATTATATATGCTGACGTCATCACTGCTGTTACCAGCTCTTGTTAGCGCTCCAGCTGGTTCAAGCTCTCTAAGCAATAATCACATCTGCTGGTCTGAATTGGCCTCCGCCAGATTACGAACAACTGATTCAACTTTGGACGTCTCCATTGCTAATCCAGCTTCCGTCTAAATGAATGCACCAAACTAACTGCTGAACTTAATTTTGAACCATCGGCTGGACAGATTTCTGCTACTGTTCATCTTCTTCTTCGTTCCTAAAACCTGTACACTTAAGTAGAATTGTTAGAAACACAATAACAGGTTTTGTGTAATTCAAAACTTAATCAGGATCTGTCAGAACAGATCCATCAATATCTCCCTTTTTGATTTACACAAAACCTCAAATCAACGATGCATGTTCTAACAATTCTCTCCCTTTTTGTGGGAATCAAAAAGAGATCGAACTGCTGGTCTTCCCGATAATTAAAACAAAACTCTCCCTACACTGTTACAACAAAAACAACGTAACAGCAGGAGTTTTAGATTTGAAAAACAAAAACAGCTTTGGGAAGCACCGTATGCAAGAGCTATATGATTTTGAAAAACCGAACTGATGCATAGCTCAAATTAGTCAAAGACAGTGACGCCACTCTCCCTGTCTTTTATAACATGAGCTCAAATCATTAAAAACAAAATTTTGGCACCAGCTGAAATCCGCATAACAACACATTTTAAAACTCATCAGAGCATACAAAAAAAATTTCAAATGAACAAGTGCTACTGAGTTGCTTAAAAATATAAAGAACCAGTACAGATAAAAGAACAGATTTTCATTCTTCTATTCATCCCAAGTGCTTGTCACTAAGCCTCGCTCCAAGTGATCTTACAGCACAATGAAAATAGAAGCTTGGCAACCGCACGGGACTCGCGCATCCCATGACAGTTCAACAAGCGAAAAACAGGTTCTATATTAAAACAACATCTGGCCTTTATAAACAAGCTTCTCAAAATATTAAAAACCTTAAAAACATAGCACATGTGTTTTAAAATTAGTGCTCTTTCAAGAACAACCTGCTCTGATACCAATTGTTGGTCCCTAAAAACAGCTCTTATACCAATTGTAGGACCAAGCGCTTGCCGCTTTACCAGAGCTATAGCTGGTGGTAACGGTGCAACTCCAATCTTTTAAACCGTATAGCATTACAAGCGCCACGTTTCGATCGCTCTACCAAGCAGGGGCAATAATTGTACCTCAACAATCCCCCACCCAATAATTGCACTCCTTGTAATCAATGGGAATCGAACCCGTGACCTTGGCTCTGATACCAATTGTTGGTCCCTAAAAACAGCTCTGATACCAATTGTTGGTCCCTAAAAACAGCTCTGATACCAATTGTTGGTCCCTAAAAATAGCTCTGATACCAATTGTTAGGACCTAAAACAGCTTAGCAGCGCTGCTTTGAAAGTTTAATAAAAATTTTGCGCTGCTAATCAAAGGATGAGGTGCAATACCTCTTGTTCTTGAACACATAAAAACTCACCAGAAGAGCACCGAAGACAGATCTGGTATGATTTAAAAATCATGCGGAAAATACCAGAACTGAATCCTAGTATTTTAAAACGATTCAAACAGATTTATGCACAACATAAATCTGTTCGACTGTGCAAGTGCTAACTGTAAATGCGTATGTGAGAATGCTAAATAAATATGCAAGTGCTTAAATGTTATGCGATGATAAGTAAAAAGTGCAGGTGCTGAAAGCTTAAAGAAATGGACCGATACACAGCATATTTGTTTCTGGAAGTTCGGACCTCAATGTCCTACATCTCCCCTTCTTCCACCTCGGAAGGATCCACTAGAAGATTTGATCTTACAACTCGTGTACAGACCCGATCCCACAACCAGCAGCTGTGAGAACTCCTAGACTCCACAATGCACACCAACCGCAACTGTGTGACTAACTACATACACATGAGTTTAACGTCATCGTGCTTGGACGGGACTGTTTGAAACGTTTTGAGATTCATTCACTAATACAATGTGAATGAATCTCTGTGTGTGAGATTTGATACAATGAAACGCTCAACTCTCTGTTTCTCACACACTAGGGAAATTGCTCTACACAAGCTAATAAAAACTCAGCAATCGACTCTCGTGAAAGCTCCTCTCTAATGGCGGTCGTTTGCTTCGTCTTTTTGGTTCATTTTCCCTCTGCTGGTGCACTGTGCAATCAATGTATTTTCTACGACAGCCTCACAGCGACACCAACGTCGACTCGTCTCACCAACGTCGAACTCACAGTCTGTCTTCTTCAATGGCGCTTCTCACAAATATATCCTCTGTTTGAAATATGGCCGTTAGACTGTAGATTCAAATCTTTTCTGCGCTTGTCAAGGCCAAATTGTCGTCTTTCCATTTCCGTGCAAACTTCCTCTATAAATTGTACTATTTACCTGAATAGTACAAATCTTGTTCCCTTGAATTGAGGCATTTTGCATGACTCAATCTCCGCCATTGATTCTTCCATCTTGAGCGTTGATTGCGTTGAATTATTTGAGCTACTGCTTAAGCTTCAAATACTGCGACTGGATATCTTGCGTCTGGATTGTAACTCTCCACTACATCTGCTTTCTTGCGAATGGATTCCATGTCGACTTCATATACAAAGCTTGCGACTGGATGCATAGCAACAGCTGGTACAATGAAGCTCTCGTCTGGATGAGCTGTTGCTTGCGTCTGGATGTAACGCTTCGCTACTTCTGCTTTTCTTGCGTCTGAATACCATGTAGACTGGATATGCAATAGCACTGAATCTCACGACTGGATCCACTTAAGCTCGCGACTGGATCCACTATAGCTCGCGAGTAATAAGAAGCGCGACTGCTAACAGATTCGTTAACAGTAATAAGAATTGCGACTGCTAACAAATTCGTTAACAGATTCATATTACTGTTAACGAATCTGTTAGCAGTCGCGATTCATATTACTGTTAACGAATCTGTTAGCAGTTGCGATTCTTATTACTGTTAACGAATCTGTTAGCAGTCGCGCTTCTTATTACTGCTGACGAACCTATTAGCAGACATGATTATAATTACTGTTGACGAATCTGTTGACAGTCGCTATTCAAGAAGCTGTTGACAGCTGATGAGCAATGTTGAACAAGAAGCTGACAACAACAAACGTACCAATGAAAAAAGTGACGTCGTACTAAAGAATCAGCAGATGGTAAGATTCAGCAGATGCTCTTTGCGTTGATAACCAGCAGTCGCAAGAACCAGCAGGTAGCTTGTACATCCAGACGCAACAGCAGTGAAGTTTAATCAATCAGTCGAGGATGCATAGCAAACGATGTCGTTTGAATAAGTTGATACGACATAGTTTGATCTACCCAGTCGTGGGAAGTCCAGTCGCAAGCATTTGAAACCAACGACTGGAAAACCAGCTGCAAGCATATCGTTACCACCAGCTGGACAACCAGACGCGAGCTACAGTGGATCCAGTCGCGAGCTTCAGTGGATCCAGTCGCGAGCTTCAGTGCTATTGCATATCCAGTCGACATGGTATCCAGACGCAAGAAAAGCAGAAGTAGCGAAGCGTTACATCCAGACGCAAGCAACAGCTCATCCAGACGAGAGCTTCATTGTACCAGCTGTTGCTATGCATCCAGTCGCAAGATTTGTATATCCAGTCGACATGGAATCCAGTCGCATGAAAGCAGATGTAGTGGAGAGTTACAATGCAGACGCAAGATATCCAGTCGCAGTATTTGAAGCTTCAGCAGTAGCACAAAGAATTCAACGCAATCAACGCTCAAGATGGAAGAATCAATGGCGGAGATTGAGTCATGCAAAATGCCTCAATTCAAGGGAACAAGATTTGTACTATTCTGGGAAATAGTACAATTTACAGAGGAAGTTTGCACGGAAATGGAAAGATGACAATTTGGCCTTGACAAGCGCAGAAAAGATTTGAATCTACAGTCTAACGGCCATATTTCAAACAGAGGATATATTTGCGAGAAGCGCCATTGAAGAAGACAGACTGTGAGTTCGACGTTGGTGAGACGAGTCGACGTTGGTTTCGCTGTGAGGCTGTCGCAGAAAATACATTTGATTAGCAGCGCAAAATTTTTATTAACCTTTCAAAGCAGCGCTGCTAAGCTGTTTTCGGTCCTAACAATTGGTATCAGAGCTGTTTTTAGGGACCAACAATTGGTATCAGAGCTGTTTTTAGGGACCAACAATTGGTATCAGAGCTGTTTTTAGGGACCAACACTTGTGCTGGTACTTCGTGTGATTGAGCGCTTTGGTAGCTCCCATTCTCTCACATGAGTTTCGGCCATCCGTGTCCTGTTAGTGGTTGGTACCATGTGTGATCGAGCGCCTGGGTAACTCCCATTATCTCAGACATCCGGTGACCACTCTAATTTCTGGTATCCAGCTGTGAGCAGCCCCCTTGGATCCTCTGATCTCCCTGTTCTCATGCATCGCATCGCATTTATAACTTGCTCTATCTATTTGCTGTTTTTATTGATCTCCGTACTGGGGTTTGACCCCTGTCCCTCTGGGGCTGGTTGTTTGGTTATTTTGTGGTGTTCAGGTTACCAAGGTTTCTTAGCTGGTCGAGGAAATTACTCAGCTGGTGGTACCCCGGGAGGTGGATAGAGTGTCCCAGTTATATATATTGTATGATTTTGTAATAGATTCATCACTGGGGAATGTCCCGTAGTGATGTAATGTTTTATTGTTGATTTGAGAGTTTTGTTATTTGGGATACACTCGGTGCTTGTATTGTGATTGTAGTAGTTGTTACTGCAGCTGCTAGTGTTCAGCTTTTGGGTTGTTGTAAAACCAATATTTTGATTACCAATATATTTTAAATTATGTTCAATAAGTCAGGCCAAAGCGAAAATTTTTTAACCACTTTTAAATGCTTCCTCCATTGTAATTATGTGGTTAATCTCTGATTTGTGCACCGGGCCTAACATTATGTCACTTTTCTCAAACAGGTGAAGTAAGGGAATACTGCCGAGAGTTCCAAGAGCTTATTCTTGAAGTTCCCAATATGATTGACAAGGATGCTCCATTCACATTCATGGATGGAATGAAGGGTTGGGCAAAGATGGAGCTCCAATGTCATGGTGTCCAGTCTTTGTCAGAAGCTATCATTATAGCTGAAACACTCATCGAGTTCAAGAAGAATGACTCCACAAAGCCCCTAAACTCTGCCAAAAGTGGGGAAGCAAAGTCCAGGAGCATGCATCCAAGGAGGATGGTTACACAAGGAAGTCACAGTTCAAAATGGCAAGGGACTTGAGAAGAAAAATGACAACCCAAGTATCAAATGATTCTTGCGTGATGGTCCACACTGGGCAAGGGAGTTCCCTACACGGTCAAAATTATTGGTGCTTATCCAGGAGGTGATGGAGCAAGAAAATGAAATTGCCCAACTCGTTGCACTCCGTCACTTAAGTACCATCAAAACCTATGTATTTGGCCATCCTAAAGGGATGATGTTCATCAAAACTGAAGTGGAATAGCGCCGTCTCATCGCCTTTCTAGACACTGGAGCCTCGGAGTATCTTCATGACCAAATGGAACTAGGGTTGAGACTGCATAACGATGGAGGATTCCAGAATTCCTTGCTGAGTTCGATTACGAACTACTATATAAGTCAGGGCAGGTCAATGTGGTTGCCAAATTTGAGTTAAAAGCTGGAACTAGCAGTCATCTCCCTCGCACAAGGAAACGTGCAAAACCACATCAAAGAAGGGTTAGCTTATGACCCAGAGGCTCAAAAACTCCTAGCGTACATCAAGGATGGGAAGACTAGGATATTCTAGCAAATCGATGGGCTCTTATACACCACAAAAACTTCTTATATGTGCCTGAATATGGAGGCGTATGTTGAGAAGTACTCAAAGAATGTTATGACTCAAAGTGGATGGGAAATTCAGGCATTCAACGCACGTTGGAACTTGTTGAAGAACGCTACTATTGGCCATATATTCGGAAAGATTTTGAGACCTTTGTGAAAACTTGTCTTGTGTGCCAACAAGACAAAGGCGAAGAACATGAACCGAATGGGCTTATCCAAACTTTTCCCATTCCGGAACATCCGTGGACAAGTGTGTCCATGAAATTTATCATCAGGCTCTCACCGTATGAAGGATGTGGTAGCATCATTGTTGTGGTTTATAGGTTCTCAAAGTATGTTACCTTCATTCTGGCTCTAAAATACTGCACCGCGGAACAAGCTGTAGGATTATTCTTGAAGCATATTGTCAAATATTGGGACGTGCCAGGAAACTTATTGTGTGACATAGATCTTTGCTTCACTGGGAAGTTTTGGACCGAATTATTCATGCTCTTGGGGTAAAAACTTATTTTTTCAACCAACATGCACCCACATATGGATAGGCAAAACGAACTAATAAATACTTTACTAGAAGCCTACCTAAGGCATTTCGTGCGTGCTAACCAAAGGAAAACTGACAAAACTTCTTGATGTTGCCCAATTCTCATTCAATTTGCAACCAAGCAAGTCCACTAGCAAGAGCCCATTCAAGATCATGCTTGGTTATCAACCCACTACCCCACAATACATTGGCACAGGATACAAGGGGACGAATCCAGCCGCATATAAGTTTGCCAAGGAGTGGCAGGAGCAATCCGACATTGCAAAGTCCTACCTTCATAAGGCTTCCAAGAGGATGAAGAAGTGGGTTGATAAGAAGAAGATTCTAGCCGATTTCAGGTGTTGGGGACCTTGTGTTAGTCAAAATATACACGCAACAGAAGGATAAAGGACGAAACAAGAGTCTAATACGGAGGTACAAATGGTCGTTCTAGATTTTGAAACGAATTGGTAAGGTTTCATACAAACTTGAGTTCACACAAGAACTCAAGAAACTCCATCCTGTCTTCCATGTAGCCTACTCAAGCCATTCAAACAAGATATGGAAGATCCAGACAGAAACTCTTCAAAAAGAGCATAGATAGGGGTCAAGGTGTATATGATTGGGAGGTCAAAACCATCTTATATGATCGAGTTGTCCGAATGAAGCATCATACACCAAGCCACAGTACCTTATCAAGTGGAAAGGATTGCCAGAAGTTGGGAACCATCGAAGCGACTGTGGTAATTCCAAGACCATATCAACTTATTCCGCGAGGAAAGCGAGGACGTTACCGGTACAGTGGAGGAGGATGCTTCCAAGAATCTAGAAACCACTTAAGCATAGTGGAAATCTCTAGAATCACCTTGTACATTTACACAAACTCTACAAGGTTGTAGAATAGCCTAGAAATCTAGAGAGTAGTACATATCTAGATCCTTCCAATAAATATTCACTTGGATATTTCTTAGATTATTCTGGAGACTTAATCTCCACCGTAGGATTAATGCGATCTTGACCGTCCATTTGATAGTTGATGCCTATGACAGCTCCCATTCATTTGTAAATCACCAAGTCTTGAAGCATTCAAGTAATATAGCAACATTCTCTCAAAATATTTCTCTTTTTTATCTTGCATTCTGAAATCCGATAAAGCTTACTTAGCTTCTTCAGGGAAAAAAGTCTAAGTTCGCACGTGTTCGAGTGTGAAGAAGTAAGCACGTGACATTTGTCTTTTGATATTTTTGTGTTATTAACAACATGACATTACTGAATCGACTTTATTCTCCACTGTTCATGTTTTCTCCAGATTTTAGTAAACATCTAAACATTAAAAAACAATATGATTTTAGTACGAACTTAGAAAAATGCACGATAATCACAAATACAACAAAATAAAGTGTTAGATTCACTATAGGATTCATGTTTATCACTCGTCGACATCTTTTATGGCTTCAAGTATCCATCATTCACAAAAAAGGTTAGGCAACCGTATCAATCAAGGCTATCTCAGAAAAAGACTCAACAGAAAATAATCATCTATACCATGTCTCAGGCCTGGTGCTCATAATCGAGGATTAAGCACATAATTAATGATAAAATACGAAAGCTTAAAAGAGGGTTAAAAGATTTATTTTGGAACATGATACAAAAATTATGAGTAAAAATATTTGGATACCCAAAATAGTGATACTAGTCCATCACTCGGACTTATATACAGAAAAGCCTGTTAGGATCGAAAGCTAGCAGATCGTGCGCTGCGTGCTGAACAGATCGCGCGTAAGGTGAATCAGCATGGAGCAGAGCTGCACGTGATCTGAACGAACTGGTACCTTGGGAGCTCTCACACAGCTCGGTTACCAATTCATGGATAAAAAAAATGATATAACATGCTTTCGAAAAGGGTTTTGAAAAACAACACGCAAGAAGATCGTGCATAAGCTGAATCAGCACAGAGCGGTGCTGCGTGCTGAACAGATCCCGCATGATCTGAACCATGAAAACATGAGCTAAATAACTCTGGTTCTTGAAAGGTTTTAGCACCGAGAAGTGGATCAGGTATGAAAGAAAATCATACGGAAAAAACCCGAAATACTTTCTGAAAATTGAAAGCTTTAAATACAAATTGAAACATGTATGCGATGCAGAAAACAGTAAAGAAAAACAAATACAAGAATTTATTTCTGAAATTTCAGAGCTGAATCTTCTACGTCTTCCCTTCTTCCATTGCTGAAAGATTCACTAGAAGACTTTGATCTTATAATATTCTGTACAGACCCGATCCAACAGCCCGCAATCTGCGAGAACTCCTAGCACTCTGATGCACACCAGCTCGCAGGCCGTGTGACTTTGTTCACTTATTTAACATCTCTGTGAGAAAAATTAAAATAATTTTGTGTTTTTTTGTGATTCAATCATCTATTCTATTCAGCTCATCTCTTGCATATGTGAGTGAATCCACGTGTGAGAAATATTAGTGTAATCTCACTCTCTCGTATTATTTTCTCACACACCGGGAAGTGCTTCTTTAAAAGATGATATCTTCATCTTCTTCCCAAGTTATGTAGTCGACTATAGATTCTGCATTTAAGGCTCGGCCTGTGCACCAGCTCACACCTGGACACTAGCTCAGCTTATACACCAGCTGCCTCCTGAGTGTAAAAGCTCTCGACTATTGCACAAGGACATTTCTCTCTGTGTTTTCTCTCTTGCATCATTTTCTTCATCAATACAGCTCTCGATTTATATATCCTCTGTGCTGGTATATCCGTTACACAGGTTCCTAGCCGTTGAAAAAGCTTCTGTAAAGTTCTGACATAGTTGTACCTTGTGTGCTTTGTCATTTAATGCGTTTGTAGGCTTTGTTGCCTTGAACATGTGAGCTCTGAACCTGATATTGACATGACGAAACAAATCAGTTTGAACTTCTTTAATTCAGTCTTCACATACGCTCGTGTTCAAATTTCTTTGCTCCGATCTGATTTGCTCTGAGCTGATACCTCTGCTCTGAGTGCCTCTAAGCTGATCTGCTCTGAGCTGTTATGTTATGCTCTATAGCTGTTTTGTTCTGGTTTGTTCTGTCCTGACTGATCTTGAACTCATCTGATCTGTTCTACGTGTCTGTTCTCCTCTGAGATGATCTGGTCTAGTCTGTTCTAATATGAGTCTTTCTGCTCTTGAGTTGTTTCTGCGCTTCTTCCCTAAGATGCTCTTGTTCTAATCTGTTTTATCTGCCCTGATATGATCGGCTCTGTTAAGCTCTAAGCTGATATGTTTGTAAAGCTCTAAGCTGCTTCATCGACTGGAAGAAGTTGAGTAGAATCAGTGCTCTTCACCATATTTTGTGCAGTATGTGAAGGACCAAAGAGATCTGATTTGCTCAAGAGTGAAGGCTGAGCGATATCGCTAGACCAGATGGTGATTTTAGGGTGTGGACCTAGAGTTTCAGGTTGTTGATCTTGTGATTCTCGTGAGTTTCTCCTTCTATATTGTGATGATCTAGAGAATGAAGGTAGGTTAGCTCTTGGATTCATGAGTTGTATGAAGAGTATCTGAATAGATTGGATCTTTGGCTTGCAGTTTGTGAATGCCAGCTGATTTGTTTTGGATGCATGGTGTGTTTCATGTGTCTAAGCCGAGGGAATGCAAGCCAGATCCTTACTTTGTATTGAAGACTGATGAAGTTGAGCGAGACCAAACCCCTAAGATGTGTTATATAGCTAGTGAGAATTCTTGATAGAAAGGAGAAACAACTGAGAATTTAGACCATACTTTGGGTTATGGTGCAGTGGAGTATACTTGGGTGAGAAGAGGCTACTCGAGAAGCATAAGTTGAGATGAGCGGAGAGTGCCCCCATCCACATTGAATGCTGATTTCTCCCTTTGATTCTGCTTCTTCCGGTTTGAATTTTGTTTCTATCCAGTTCGTAGCTGGTTGTACGCTTTTGGTGATCCCTCTTCAGTAGTTTGCGTTGTGATTTGCTTCGTGTGTGAGAGCTGTTGTGGGCAAAACAATGTAGTAGTGACTAGCTTAGGGATTCTGTTGTTTTGTGTGTAAGCTGATCTGCGTAGAACCAGTTCTGAGCTAAACTACTTCGCTGGACGTTACATTAGTTTCTGTTGCGAACTGTTTAGTGGAGATCAGATTAGGAGTTCATAGCTTTGTGAGGCGCTGTGTAGTGCAAGCTAAGTTGAAGTGTAAGCTGAGTCAGTTTAGGGATGTTCTGATCGCCTTGAGCTCAGTGTTCAGATCACGAACGTTGTGCCGCGTCGTTTGGTGGTACCATATTAGGCGTAAGCTGGTTGTATCTCCCGATGTAGACCAGAACCGTTGTGGTCTTCAGCTAAGGTGGAGAGCAGTTCGTAGTTATCAGATCGGGTGAGATCTGTTTGTGGGTTTGGCTTTGGCAAGTTTTGGGTGTAGTCTTCAGCTTTGGCGAGAACTGTGTGATTTCGAGGACGAAATCTTTTAAGGTGGAGAGAATTTGAAGACTGTGATTAACCAAGGTAATTAGTAGCTTATTCGGGTTTAGATTAAGGTTTAATCAGCCGAGGTTATTCAGCTTAGAGAGCTATGACGTTTCGCACTAAGCTGATGGTGTAAGATTTTTCGGGTTTCACCTTGTGTTAGCACTGGCGAGAGCTGTTAGAGTGGTCGTGCTGCTCTTGGATGTTGGAGCAGATTAGAGTTCCAGCTTTGAGGTAAGCTGGTACGGTTCAACTTAGAGGTTTGATTTAAAGGTCCAGCTTAGAGGTTTGGTTTAAAGGTCCAGCTTAGAGATAAGCTGGTGTGTTATGTGAGCTGGTTCGACGTGTGGAAGCGCAAGCTGTTTATTGTGGACCAGATTAGGCACAAGCTGTTAAGTAGGGACTTTGATGAGTCCGTGAGCTGTTAGCAGATTAGGAGTATCGTGTAGTAGAGGACAGCAGACGTGAGCTGATTTGGGATCGTGAGCTGTTTCGGGTGTGCGCTGTGATCTGAGAGCTTAGCAAACAGATTTGGGTGTCGTAAGCTGTTTAGAGCATCCTGAGCTGATAGATAGGACGTGTGCTGATCTGAGTTCCTCCAAGCTGAGTAGTGTGAACTGTAGACAATGATGCTAGTGCGATCTGATCTGTCTTGGTGCGAGCTGGTGGTGGAGCAGCTCTGAGCTATTAGCGGTTGAGTAGCAAATCACAAGCTGGGTTCAGCTTTTGAAGTCACACAGCCTTCTGGGCTGAGTAGTCAGATTAAGGGCGTTGTGCTGTGCTGTTGGGTTTAGTCAGCTTAGGCGAAAGCTGTTGTCCTACGTGATCTGACCAGTGCGTGAATTGGTCTGTCGCTGTGAGCCGTTACTGTAGCAATTGTTATGAGCTGTTTCATTAGTCAGATCAGGTAGGAGTTGGCCTAGATCTTCTGAGCTGATAAGGGCGAAACCTACGTACATGATAGCTGAGCTGTGCGCTAGAGCTATTGAGTGCACAAGCTGGGCTGTGAGCATGATCTGTCGCGGGCGTGATCTCTTGGTGTGCGCAAGCTGTTAGTGGAAGCTTCCTGAGCCGTATGTCTAAGTTGTGGTCAGATTTGAGGTCTGAGTTGAGCTGTGTGAGCTTAGGTATTGAGGTGCATGCTGGTATAGGTAGTGCGTACTGTTGTGGAGACCGTAAGCTGAGCTGGATGCCCTGAGCTGAATGCTCTGAGCTGGTAGGAGTTTGTTATCTGATCTTAGCTGTGAAGGGTGATCCGCTGTGAGATGTTGCGAGAACTGAACTGGGTTGTGCGTGATCTGGTTGGTTCGTGGTCTGAGATTCCTGTGCTGGAAGCGAGATCTGTTCTTTTGATAGGATCAATAGGATCGAAAATAGAGACAAAATAAGCCCAGAAGTTCAGAAGGGGGGTTGAATGAACTCCTTGGATTTTTCTATTTTAAATCCTTCTAAAACGATTTGAAGCATGTGCTCAACTCAAAACTTTGTGACCAGCTTTGAGGCTCTCAGTTCTGATCTGTTTTTTTGGTTAAAAATAATGTGCGGAAATAAACCGATTAAATAGTGAAGAGTAATAAAATAACGATGCCAGTAATTAAATAGAGAGAGTCAAGATTTGTTTCTGGAAGTTCGGATATTAAAATCCTACGTCTCTCCTTCTTCCTTTTCAGGAAGGTTCCACTAGAAGACTTTGATGTTTACAGCGTCTGCATCACCCACTCACTTAAGTCTCGCTTAAAGTGAACTCCTAGCAACCAAAATACAAGGCAGAATCCTCTGCTGATTACAAATGAACGTATTTTCGAACTGCTTGACGTATCAAGTTCTTTACAGACTCTGATTTGAATATATCAACGAATACAACACTAACAGAGTTCGTAAAACTATGGTTTCTTGAATAATAAGAATATTTGGCTAATGTAAACCAGAAGGAAATCTCGAAGATTAATTTCTGTTTAAGCACGAAAAGCTTCAAGGACTGTTATTCGAGATTGAAAGCTGGGATATCGAATAGATTTAGACTTGAAAGATTTTATCCCGAGAGTTGAGAGACGAGAATTGACAAGATGAATCAGAAGTCGTGAATCGCCAGAGAGCTTTTCTGCTTGAATCACTTCAGCTATATATAGACATCCATCTTCAACGGTCATTAAATTGAGCCAGCAGACACAAACCATATTTGAATATCTCATCGTACAGAGCATTAATTGTGACATTAATGCTGAGTTGCGGTTTGTCTGCTGTTGTTAGAGCTTAGTTGTTAGGACCGAGGATCATATCTCACCAATGCAATAAAATAAACAGCATAACATAAGGGAGGGGACGGATCTGATCCAATAAAAGAAAAAGAGATAGCGAGCACTGCTACTGTTAAAAATTTTGTGCTGCTACGAAGAGATGCAATAACTCGGGTTCTTGAACATTAATCGAGCACCGGAGACAGATCTGGTATGTAATAAAAACATACGGGAAACACCAGAAATGAATCCTTATAATTTAAAACGATGCAAACAGATTTCTGTTAGAAATCTGTTTAACTGTGCGTGTGTGATAACTTTGATATGCGATGCTAAATTAAAGTGCTTATGCGGAAAGCTTAAAGAAATGGACCAGCTGTTTGTTTATGGAAGTTCGGATATAAATATCCTACGTCTCCCCTTCTTCCTTTACAGGAAGGTTCCACTAGAAGAATTTGATCCACAGACCCAATCACCGAGCCTCGCTCCAGGTGAACTCCTAGACTCTACACCAGCCCTCGGATGTGTCACTCACTTGTTTTACGCCTATGTGAGAAAGGCTACAAACACAGAGTTTAACGTCATCGTGCTTGGACGGGATCTGATTTTGTTTTGTTTGTGATTCACTCGCTAAGAAATTTCGCACATCTCTTAAAATATGCGAGTGAATCTGTGTGTGTGAGATTTTACAGTGAACGCTCAACTCTCTAAATAATAAATCTCACACACTAGGAAAATGCTTCTACAAAAGCTGATTAGAACTCAGCAGTCGACGCTCTTAGTAAGCTCCTCTCTAATGGTGGTTGACTGCTTCGTTACTCTATTTTTCTTCCCTCTGTTTTTTCACTGTGCTTCAATTAATCTGTCAAAATCACCGTCTTCAACAAATCTCCTTGTATATAAATCTTCTCTCCAAATATTGTCCGTTAGACAGTAGATTCAAATCCCTTCTGCGCTTGTCAAGGCCAATTTGTCTTCTTCCCAAATTGGTGCAATCATCCTCTGTATATTCTACTATTTCCCAGAATAGTACAAATCTTGTCCCCTTAAATTAAGGCATTTGTGGGAAATAGTACAAATCTTGTCCCCTTAAATTAAGGCTTTTGCACGACTCAATTTCAACCATTGATTCTTTCCATTTAAGCGGTTGATTGCGTCTGAATGTATACCAGCAAATTGTACAACAGCTGTTCGCTCAGCTGTTGGTTTTCTTCGTATAGCTCATCAGCTGTTGGTTCTCTTCTTATATCTCATCAGCTGTTTTGCTGTTCGTTGTTCCAACAGCTGATTCGCCTCTATTGATCAACATCTGATATGTCAACAGCTGCACAACAACATCTGGTTCGTTTACTTCTTCAACAGCTGATTCAACTCCTGAGTTGTTTACGTCTTTGCGCACCAGTTGTTTCATCTTTTCTTCATGCAACGTCTGATTAATCTTTTCCTTAGCGCTACGCCTGAATCATCTTCATCAGATGATTCAATTTCAATTCACATCGACGTCTGGTTCATTTACGTTTGCGCAACAGCTGATTAACATCGTCTGGACAACATCTGAATAACTTTAATCCAACATCTGAATCATCTGCTCCACATCTGATTCAGATTCCTCTTTTGCGTCTGATCTGGTCGACATCTGCTTACATCTGACTACTCTCATCTGCTTCCATCTGACTGCTCTCATCTGCTTCCAGCTGATCGTTCTCTGCGCACCATCTGGTCCAGCTACTCCAGCTGATCCATCTGTTGTATCAACTGCTAGTCTTGACTTCTGTTTGCAACAGCTGATTGCTTGCAACTGATGAATTCTTGCAACAGCTGATTTCATCTTTTGTTTAGCGCTACGGCTGATACATCTTTTCTTCACTACTGAAACAGTGAGCCTGAATGCTGGACTCCACGTAAGCATCACTGTCCACGCTGGACTCCACGTAAGGATTGCTGTCCACGTAGGATTCCACGTAAGGGAAGCTGTCCACGTAAGCAACTCTGTTCAACTTGGATTTTGCCTGATCACGATCAGCTGGCTCAACTTTGGACGTCTCCATTGCTAATTCAGCCATTACGTCTAAGTTGTTGATCCAGATTTCTCAAGTCTTATTCCAGCTCTTCTTTAGATCTCTTCTGTTCAACTACTCCAACAGCTGAAATACATCTCTTCGTCGTTCCTTCGTCAGATTTCTACTGTTTACATCTGTACACTACGTAGAAACGTTAGAAAAACAACAACAGGTTTTGTGTAATTCAAAACTCAGATCTGGATCTGTTATCCAGATCCATCAATTAGTAGACTTTTATACCAAAGTAGGTAAATATCGACTGTACCAACTCTGCGTTCTGTATAATATACTCTAAGTAGCTCTGATCTTGAATCTCTTCAATCCACTTTGTCTTAAAGGCTTTATATGCTTTAATTTTGATCGTTGAATCCTCTGGAACAAATAGCTGTTAAGATCTGAAGCTGTGATCTGAAATCTATTTCGGAACTGAACTCTTCTTCGGCTCTACACAAGTCTGCTTTCGTATTCAAGATATTTCTCCTTTACGAATTTCTCCCTTTCTCTCTCTTTATATGTATCTTTGTCTAATCTAAAATCCCTTTCTCTCTATTTATCTGTATCTTTGTCTAATCTAAAATCCCTCTCTGTTCTATACCTTAGAAGTCTCTTATATGATCTGTTATATAAGCCTCTGAACGGATCTGATACGTAAGCCTCTGAACGAATCTGATACGCTCGAATCTGAGTTGCTCTGATCTGATCTGAAATAGAGAATCCTAATCGGTTAAGTCCTTAACCCGATTACTTATAGTCCAAATTTGATAGCCTTATATTCAGTTCTTATCTTGTTTGTGTTATCACCAAAACTAATAAATTTATCTTAAAAATTTCCCCTTTTTGGTGATGACAAAGATTTAGCAGCTTACGAATTAAAAAGAGACAAAATAAATTGCTCCAAGTCTTTGCTATATTTTCAATCAGAACAGCTAAGTACAAGAGCTTTGTACAAGAACTGAAATAGGAAATATTTCTCAAGAAAACCATCGACTGAATCCAGAACTTCTACTCCATCTTCCTCTGACGATCCACCTCCTCTCTTAGATGGTTCACTTCTACTTCCACCACCTCTAGGTCTGCTTCTATCTTCAGGCTGTGGACCACTACTACTTACTTCCCCCTTTTTGTCATCACGCCCTCGATTTGTATAGGCAATGATTTCTGAGAGTTGGGCATGAAGAGTAGAGAGGCCCTCCTGAGTTTCCAAATGAAATGCAATCATTTCTTGAGTCAAAGTAGCCTTTTGAATTTGTACCTCCCTTTGGACGTCATTGAATAGAGCCCTATAGACCATTTTCTGTCGTGAGGTAGATTGTGCAAAAGCTAGCTCAGGTTTTGTAATCTTTGTTGAAAGGTCATATTTGAGCTCCTCTACATGTTCCCGAGTCTGAACCTGCTCAAATTGAATCTGATCAATAGATGCACGTAGTTGTGCAGTGGATTCTGTAAAGTCGTTAGATGGAAAATCAGTAGTTGGCATGTCAAATTGAGGATGATCTTCTGAAAAGTGAATAGGGGAATCACTGGAAGAAGTGTAACTGGAAGAACTTGAACTAGAAGAACTCGGACTGGAATAAGGTGAACTATCTGAGATCTGCTTTACAAAGAAATCAAAAAAACCTTCAGCACTCTGACCGTGATGAATTGCATCAAAAATTCCAGTAGGAACGGTCTTTGTACCCAAATATGAATCGATGGAAATTATATCTGTACAATTATTGACTGAACCCACTGGCTGTAGATGTCCAAAAAGAGAACACTGAATAACATCTGTACAAGTTCCGCCCAGTTCATCTGAAAAATAACAGAATAAGGTCTTCGAGAATCGATGTCCTGGACTGGTTCAATGAAAGCACAGATAGGGGCAAAAGCATCCACAAACGGCCTCTGTGGTAGCTGCTTCTTCGGTTTTGAAATAATAGGCCACGCTAACCTCATAGGCTTAGGATCTGCACCCTGTAATACTATCCAAGAATCGCCAATAAAGAGTAGAGACCTTACCCAGCTGGTTGAAGAAACTCTCTGATAAAACTGAGAATGAATGTCGCCGCTATGTACATCAGCTCCTCCAAACAAATTTGAGCTGGATGGTCGTGTCCACTTCAGCTTGTGTAGCTGCAGTTGCTCCAGCAGATTTATCAATGCAATGCAGTGAGGTTCTGATAGCAGATCCAAACCTTGATGATCAATGGCTGAATTGGGCGTGCCGGATACAAAATTTTGATGCCTGGCCTCCAAAAATTTTCTAAGCAACATCTCTCTATATTTGGCCGTAATGTACAAGCGCATTTGAAAAGTCGTCTGTAAAGAATCTGTCTCAGCCCATTTCAGCATCTGCTCTTCTTTTGCTGCAAGATATGAGACGGAATTCAAAGCTGATAGGTTACGAATACTGAAAGAATGAAATAATGTAGCTATCTCTTCTAGAACTGCATCTCTAATCTGTACAAGAAAATCTAAGTCGGTAGAAATCAAAGAAAAAATCTCCTTGGCCGGATTGCCCTTTATCTCCTCCACAAGGGTCTCCTTTCTCTTGGCAGCAGAGTCCATATTTGGAAGGGTGGCCTTGTACCAATCCACTTCCCTGAAAGCTATTCCGCGACCAAATTTAATCGGTGTTGGCTCCTCAGCCAAGGTAGATGGAAGCATCATATCTTCAGGAATCTGCTTCAAAATTTCATCAATCGGCAGTGACTCTTCATCAGACACTGATGTCTCAGTCAGCTTTAGTACCTTGTTCAATTGTATCGTGTCCTCAGTCAGTAGCCTCCTCATATTTCTCCTCCTGATCTGTCTCCTCGTCATCTTCTCCTTCTGCAAAATCAATTTTCTTTTAGGAGCTTGGCTTCTTTGGACCGTGGGGCTCTCGGCTGATACCACAGAAATCGGTACAGCCTATTGTACTGGTACTATAGACAAATCCTTCACTGTTGGAGCAGCTCTCCCAACAGTGGTCCTCTTCTTCTTTGCAAGTGGTTCAGCAGCAGGAGCTGGTCTCCACTTTGCTGCCATCGTAACCACCTTCTCCACGACTGGCTCTTCCGTCACCTTTTTAGCTGCCGTCGACACAGATTTGTTCTTAGCAATGTAAGTGCCAACAGACTTAACAGTCAGAATCTTCAAAGGTGGGAAAGCCTTCGATTCCTCACAAAGTTAGTCCTGGGACTCCCTCTAATGGATAACAGAGTTGAACTTCAAACCCCCGTGCTTGCTTCGATGTGGGAGTCACCATCTCCTTCAGAATATCGAACAGAAATCTGCTCCAATTGATCTTGATACCACCATGGATGGCCGCCATAAGCAGAAAGGTCCTGTGGGTTACTGCATCAAATGAACCAGCCTTGGCTGTAACAGTCTTGGCCAGTATATCATTCATCAGCCTAAATTCAATCTTCATCTCCTTCTTCTTACACGAAGTTTTAATCATCTCTCCACTCGCAGAGAAGGCTCTCCTCACTTCAGTTATCAGATCGGTAGGCAACTCATTCATAGAAGTCAGCCCTTCTGTCGGTTGCTCAAAAACTCCAGCAAACTGTTCTTCTGAAAATTCCACAAAAACCCCTTGAACTAAACTTATCACTGAATTCCCTCTCACAATGGCATTTTCAAAGAAGTTCACCAAATATTTTTCATAGATAATCGCTGAACAACCCAGAAATCCACAGATTCCTGATGACTCGAGGGTTTTGAACATAGAAACCATACCTTCATTAGAAAGACTCAAAACTGAGTCAAAGTTGATCTGTAGAGATTTCCGAATGAGTGAAGCAGCCATTGTAGTTGATAGATCGAAAGAGAAACACTAAGGAATGAGATAATCTGCAAGGAAAGAGTACTGAAAACACGAGAATATTTTTCAAGGTAAATGTTAGAGAAAGGTAAAAAGACGTATAAAAGGAATACGAAACGGTACAAGTGACAGTGTAGATGTGACGTTTCGCATAATGACAACACACGTGTCAATCATCCGATGGCGCGATTAGAATTTGAAACGAGTTTTGAAATTTAACCCGTATGGTTAAAGTGAAAAATGAACCGCCATTTTAAATACATCACAACCGTTGATCTTTTTGATGTTCCAGCTGGGTACTTTCAGATCAGATCACATATAAGTATCAGCTGTATATACGCGTAAGCTGAATAGATTCAGATCACACGTATTCAACTGACTCATCACTTATTAACTCTGATCTGTTGTTCCCCCTAACGCTGAGGTTCTCCCAAAGATAAAATTTACCAAAGCTGAGGTTACCCTTTGTTCCCCCTGAACAGAACACCCAAAGCTGAGGTTCACTAAAGCTGTCCAACCTGCAATGTCTCGCACGTAAATAGATTAGGGCAATTCTAAGAGACCAAGAATATTTCAAAAATACGAAAACTTAGCGTCTGGTAGAGGTTTTGTGAAGATATCAGCAACTTGCTGATCTGTTGACACATACTCCAGCCGGACGTCTTTCTTAAGCATGTGATCTCTTATGAAGTGGTGCCTTATATCTATGTGCTTTGTTCTGGAATGCAGCACAGGGTTCTGAGTAATGGCTATTGCACTGGTTGTCACAGAAAATAGGAGTTTCAGAAGCATCAATGTCGTAATCTCTAAACTGATGGTGAATCCATAAGATCTGAGCACAACAGCTTCCAGCTGCTAGATACTCTGGTTCAGCTGTGGATGTATCAATTGATGTCTGCTTCTGACTAAACCAGGAAATCAGCCGATCTCCCATAAATTGACAAGTACCACTTGTGCTTCACCTATCGATTCTACAACCTGCGTAATCTGCATCACTATAACAAATTAGTTGAAAACTAGAGTTTTTGGGATACCAAATACCCACATTGGAAGTTCCTTTAAGATATTTTAAGATCCGCTTAACTGCAATATAATTAGATTGTTTAGGCTCCGCTTGGAATCTAGCACACATACAGACAACAAACATGATGTCTGGTCTGTTAGCAGTCAAGTAAAGCAGTGAGCCAATAATAACACGATATAAAGATACCTCAATTGCAGTTCCACCTTCATCTTTGTCAAGTTTGATTGAAGCACTCATCGGGTAGCTGCTACTGAACTATTTTCCATTCCGAACTTTTTCAGCAGTTCCTTCGTATACTTAGCTTGATTTATGAATATTCCATTCTCAAGTTGTCTTACTTGTAAGCCTAGAAAGAATGTCAACTCTCCCATCATGATCATCTCGAATTTCTCCTGCATCAATTTAGAAATTCTGGCACAATTTGGGGCTAGTTGACCCAAAACTAATATCATCAACATATATTTGTACCAAAAGAACATGATCATTTTTCAGCAATTTAAATAAGTTATTATCAACTGTGTCTATTACAAAATCATGATCAATAAGAAATTTTGAAAGTGTTTCATACCAAGCTCTGGGTGCTTGTTTCAACCCATATAGAGCCTTATCCAATTTATAAACGTGATCTGGATATGTATGATTTACGAAGCCAGGAGGTTGTGCAACATACACTTCCTCAGTAAAGATGCCATCTAGAACGACACTCTTTACATCCATCTGAAAGGCTTTGAAGTCTTTAAATGCCGCATATGCAAGAAACATGCGGATGGCTTCTAATATGGCTACATGAGCAAAGGTTTCATCAAAGTCTATTCCTTCAAGTTGTCTAAAACCCTGAGCTACTAGTCTAGCCTTGTTTCTGATAACAACACCATCCTCATTCAGTTTGTTCCTAAAGACCCATTTAGTTCCTATCACTGAATGATTAGTAGGTCGAGGAACTAACTGCCATACATTGTTTCTCTTAAATTGACTAAGTTCATCTTGCATAACATCTATCCAGCTTGGGTCTGCTAAGGCTTTCTCTATCAGCTTAGGTTCTCTATGAGAAATGAATGCTGAAATCGAAAGTCTCATGCATAAAGCTGGCCTCGTGTGTTCCTAAAGACCCATTTAGTTCCTATCACTGAATGATTAGTAGGTCGAGGAACTAACTGCCATACATTGTTTCTCTTAAATTGACTAAGTTCATCTTGCATAACATCTATCCAGCTTGGGTCTGCTAAGGCTTTCTCTATCAGCTTAGGTTCTCTATGAGAAATGAATGCTGAATCGAAGTACTCATGCATAAGCTGGCCTCGTGTGCGAACAGGAGAATGTACATTACCTATGATCTGCTCAGGTGGATGATTTCTATTCCACTGAAGGTCAGATCTGATTGGATTTGCTCCCTGTTCAGCTTGGATATCTGGCTGTATGTCTTCATCTTGATCACCTGGTACTGTCCAATTGATGTGAAAGTTGTTCGGCATGTGAATCAGATACCAACTGATGATAGTGGTTGATAGCTTGTGTATCCGAAGCTGGTCTGGATACCATTTGATGGATTGTATCATCGGCTCGTGCATCATCTTGTGTATTAGTCATTTCATTTCCTCCAGCTGGCACACTGGTTGCGATCTGTTCCTGCACTTGGTCAACTTTAGTCAAATCAATGACTTCTAAGTTACCTGTCAGATTAGATATTTCATCGTGTGGAGTGTCTGTCAGGCCCGATGTACAATACAGAGAATAACCACGCAATGTAAAATCGCGGAAGCATTTTAAAGTGGCTAAAATTTTTCGCTTTGGCCTAACTTAAAAAACATAATTTAAAAATATATTAATAATCAAAATATTGGTTTTACAACAACCCAAAAGCTGAACACTAGCAGCTGCAGTAACAACTACAAAAATCACAATTTAAACAAACATCGAGTGTCTCCCAAACAACAAAACTATCAAATCAGAAATAGAACATCACATCACTACGGGTCATTCTCCAGTGACGACTCTATTACATAATCATATTTTATAGATAACTGGGACACTCTATCCACCTCTCGAGGCACCACCATCTGAGTCATCTCCACGACCAGTCGAGAAACCTTGGTAACCTGAAAAACACAAAGATAACCAAACAACCAGCCCCAGAGGGACAGGGGTCAAACCCCAGTACGGAGAGAAATACAAACAGCAGATCGATAGCAACAGATATAAATGCAGATGCTATGCATGAGACAGCATGATGCAAGGCAACAGGCTATAACCAAATCAGGAAGCCAAGGGAGTTCAAGGACCAGCTCAACGGCTGTCAACAAGATCGAACAAAGTATAGTAGTGGCCACGAAGCATGTGAGAGCGTGATAGCTATCCACTCGTCTCAGCACACGGTACCAGAGCATAAACAGATTATTCGACCTGCTGTTGCCAAAACTCATGAGAGCATGGTAGCTATCCACTCGTCTCATAGCTGCTAACATTTAACCCAGCAGGGAGATGAGGAGCCATGTATTGCCGCTCGTCCTCAATAACAGTACCTGGTACATACGGGTTAGCGCAACAACAACAACAACAACAACAACGGCTAACAGATATGAGCTCAACAGGAAGGATGCGTGTATGCAACTACTAAAACGTGCAACAACCAGCACAGAGCAAAGGTAAACAACCAATCAGCACATAGAAAACACTGCACCACATACCAGCCAACACACATATATATCCATGCCTATCTCAAAGCTGTAAAACAAGCTCAAATCCGTACATCCAGTTTCTGAGCTACAATTAGCACAACAAGGGTCCCGAACAACTCAAATCTGCAACCTGCTTGGCAAAACAACAACAACCAGCTCAGGGACACTACGCACAGAATTTCGAACTGGGAGCCACCAGCTCAACCGAACTCTATCCTACCTTTCTAGCACAATAACTAGCTCTAAACGAAGCACAAGGTAAGATCTAGTACTTACTCAAAGCACTACCTGTACAGAAGAACCAAATCTACCAGTAAATGAACAATGACGTACTGTAGCTTCTTCGTGTTCTTCTTCCAGTAGCTCAAAGCTCTCCAAAATAGGTAGCAATGGAAACGTCTTAGCAAGTGGAACTCAACGCTACCAACCTTGATCCAAGCTACGCCGTCTACCATCGAGAATCGAAGAAGATAAGGTTCGGTGAACAGTAACTAGGGTATCGCGACAGAGTAAACTCATGGGAAAATATTCTAAGTGTTGGGAAATAATTGCGAGACCATAGTAAAAGTCCTCTATATATACAACTTAAATCTTCCCAAATCTGACGAATAGTAATCACTGACAAAAAACAGGGCTCACAGCTGATACCAACTCAGATCTGAGTACTACTCCAGATCTGGACTCTACGCCAAAACAGATTTGAACTCCTCCAAACGACGTCGCACAGAAGTCCACTCTCCCAACTGGCACACGTCATCCCGCTAGAACTAAATCTGCTATCGCTAAACGGCGTCGCATCGCTCCTAACCAGAACACTCAGATCTTACGCACGTAGACCAGTCAAATCTGTAAGACATGAACCGCACCTGTCTACACAAAAACCACAAACCGGGCCGGTCTGCACAATATTATCAACTTTCGCACCTCAAACCTAGCTTCTCCCAAATGACGTTGCTTCGCTATCCGCGCAGGAGATTCAACTAGCGTACCCATAATGGCTTGCGACAACCAGATTTGACCACCAGCGTTGATTACCACCAACCAGCGCTAAAGTCGAAGTCACCAACCAGCACTTCTCAACTCCCAAATCTGATTACTACCCCGGAAAACTCTCCAACCATCCAGAACTGCTTCCAATACACATACATAGAGACCCGATTACGTTCACTACGTATACCAACTCAAAGCTGGATTGTCCCATATCTGCTCACGCCAGATCTGGTCTATACTAAGCCCGATTAATTAACTTAATTGTTCCACAATTCTTTCGGGTCTCACATTCCTTCCCCACTGAAAACAAGATTTCGCCCTAGAATCATACAAACTCCAGAACTGAACAAAACCTCAACAAAATAACCAACACTGGAAAATCACGCTACACTCTAACACGCAACCAAGAGGTTACAAACCAAGAATTCAAGATAACTGGGCAAAACAACAACAACAAACAAACTAGCTACTGGATTTAATGCAAGATCTACTAAAACAGATGAGGCCACTCACGTTGCATTTTCTCCTCTGACTCCCACGTAACTTCTTCTCAACCATGATTGCTCCACTGGACCATCAAAAGGGAATGGTCTTGTTCCTGAGCTGTTTCTCCTTCCTATCTAAAATCTGCAAGGGATATTCAACATAGCTCAAAGTTCGATCCAGCTGCTCCACCTCATCAGATCGCAACACATGAGAAGGATCTGCCTCATACTTGTCAGGCCTCGTGCTCACAACAGAGATAAAACACGCAAACACAAGCGGAAGCTACTAAAAAGCAGGTAAAATTTTTTTTTTTGCTTTTTGGCCTGGCGGTTAAAAAAAGGATATAATTAAAAATAGTACGATAATCAAAGTAATCCCAGTTTAACAACAAACCAAGACTACAATCCCACAACAACCAATACAGCATAACATGTATCAGACACTTGGTAACAACCACAACCGAATATCACAAGATACAACAAAAGCATAGGGCATCCCCTGGCTAACAATACTGATACATAAAAATATGTTATATGCTACTGGGATACTCTAACCACCTCCTGGGGCACCTCTAGCTGGGTCAGCACCGCGACCAGCTACATAACCTGGACAACAAAACAGGCAAGGAAAATAGCCAAGCCCTAGAGGGAAATGGGGTCAAACCACAGTACGGAGAGCAACTGAAACAGCTAAAGAAAAGCATAAGATAAAATGCAGATGCTATGCATGAGACACAGAACGAACTCTGAAGGCTACAACCGGAAAGGGAGCCTAGGAACTCAAACATAGCTCCACAAGATCTTCAACAAATGGTGGCCACAGGGTGTGTTCAAAGTGTGGTAATGAGCCACTCGCCTTGACACTACACCCGAATACCAGATGCATCAAACAACTCAACCTGCCGTTGCCTCGCCCATGAACTGTGGTAGTTAACCACTAAGCGCATGGTGGCTAACAAACCCAGCAGGGAGATGAGAGTGCGGTATCGCCGCTCGCCCTCGCATCCTGGTAAGAAAACAACAGCACAATACACAAGGCACAAACGGCCAAGATACAAGGCACGAAAGAGCTGAAATATGCATGAACCATGCTTGTATGCAAACATAGAAAATCAGCTAGCATAAACATAATGCACAGCAAGCACTATACAACAATGTTAACGGAAATTCAAATTCAGTGATGCACACCAGCCATCACATTAAATCCCACGCTAAACCAAGGTGGATTTCAAGATCAAGATCCGTACCTCTAATTCTGATTTACCCAAATAAGATTCCTCAAAGGAACGTAGCAAGTCACGGCCTGCACAAAATCTGCCAAAATACACGGAGCACAGATTTTAGGAAAACGCTATCACAACTCACGGCCATCACACAATTTCTCACGGCTGGAAATTTGATCACTCAAACCAGCAACTAATCTCAACCATACAACTTAACAGGAAGCTTAATTCAAGGCTAGGAACAAGATTCCAAAGCTAAATCGAAAGGCTACCTGCACCCACGAAACGCACAAATGAAAGCAGCAACTTTGTGCTTTTGCTCCAGCCAACAACAGCCTCCAAAATTAGTATAGATGAAAGAGCTTTTCGAGAGGAGTCCAACGCTACCTCAAACGTGACAAACGGTGGTTGGAATCGACGGGAATTCGCCGGAGAAGCTCACGGTGAACAGTAATCGAGGGTTAGAAGGGAAGAACGAACGTTGGGAGAAAATTTGCTAAGTATGGAATCTGTTGTAATAATTGAAGGCCAAAGCTTCCAATAAATACACACCTGAAAGCTGGTTAAAAAGTCCACCGACAAAACCAGACGATGCACTACTAAAATCCCAACCAGCAGTCACAAAACAAACCAACGGCTGGTCGCTGCTTACGACTGGTCCTCAAACCCAAAAGCTGGTGTCTTACACAAGCAGCAGCTGGTCGCTAACCCAACGTCTGGATTGCCTAACAACCAAAAGATGGTACCAGACGTCGCGTTCCAAAACCACGGAGAAATCTGATCTCTAAAACGTTAAACGCTACAACACTCAAATCTGAACATCAAAACGCTAAAAGCTGGAAATAGCGCTAACGCTAAAACGATGTCGCGCAGCACCATGGTGAAGTATGGAACGTTAAACACAAACGCTGGAATCTGGTCACTCGAACGCTAACTCACAAAACAGATCTCTCCCTCAAGCGTTCACCAAAACGGCGTCGTTACAACTTATCTAAACGACATCGTTTCATCCTCATCACAAGAACATTCGGGCAGATCTCAAAATCAGATCCTAGTGCTAACGCAATAACAGATCTCTCCTAAACGACGAGGTACTAGCGTCTACGATAAAAAAGCGCCGCGCAGACTTCTATATACAAGCGCAAGAGATCTCAGCTACTTCGCGACATCCAGATCTCACGAAAACAACGGCGTATTGAGCCTCTTGCTACAAAATGCACCGCAACATCAAATGTCCAGATTTCTCAAATCCGAACAGATTTCTCACGAAACGAACAGATTTCACCAACAATTCAGATTTCTCGCAAAACCAGCTTTCAAACTCGAAAATTCCAAAATTTCCAGAATTGTTCTAAATGTGATTTCTGACCCGAAAATACAAACGAAACCTCCAAAAAGAATTCCGAACACCCAGAATTCCTCAAAAACCGATTAATCTAACAATTAATCTTTTATTAATTTCAGGTCTCACATTACTCCCCCACTAAAAAGGATTTCGTCCCCGAAATCAAACAAAAATTTTGAATTACAACACCGAAATTTTCCTAACACACGGCCAAGAGTTCAAGATAACTGAGCAAGCAAATAACAACAACTAGGAAAGAAATACAACCAAAGCTACAACTACTGGGAATCTAGCACAACAGCTACACAAACAGATGCGACCACTCGCGCTGCATCTTTTCTTCCAGCTCCCACGTAGCTTCTTCCCTGCCATGATTGCTCCATTGCACCATCACCAACGGAATGGTCTTATTCCTCAATTGTTTCTCTTTTCTGCCAAGGATCTACAAGGGATATTCCTGATAGCTCAACTTATGATCTAGCTCAACCTCGTCAGTTCTAAGCACATGAGACGGATCTGGCTCGTACTTCCTCAACATGGAAACATGAAAGACATCATGCAGAGAAGATAATTCCGGAGGCAAAAATAGCCGATACGCTAACTGGCCAATCCTCTCAACGATCTCATACGGTCCGACGTAACGAGGGGCTAACTTTCCCTTGTGTCCAAAGCGCATGACACTGCGAAACGGAGAAACTTTGAGAAATACCTGATCACCAACCTGAAACTCTAGAGGTCGACGCCTCTTATTCGCATAACTGGCTTGGCGATCCTGGGCAGCTTTCATCCGCTGTCGAATTAGATCAACATGATCCTTCATTTGCTGCACAAAGTCCGGGGCAGATAGCTACTTCTCCCCCACTTATTCCCAACGTACGGGCGATCTGCACTTCCTGCCATACAGAGCCTCAAACGGCGCCATGCAAATCGTCACCTGATAGCTGTTATTGTAGGAAAACTCCACCAAAGACAACACGTCTTGCCAACTACCTCGGAAATCCAACACAACAGCTCGTAACATATCCTCCAACGTCTGGATAGTTCGCTCAGATTGGCCATCTGTCTGGGGGTGATACGCGGTACTCATAGCCAATCTGGTACCCAAAGCTGCTTGCAAACTCTTCCAAAACATGGACGTAAACCTTGGATCTCGATTGGAAACGATCGAAACAGGCACAACGTGAAGTCTAACCACGAAATCAACGTACAGTCTCGCCATCTTCTTCAGAGAAAAGGTCATACCGTAGGGAATAAAATGTGCAGACTTCGACAATCAGTCGATAACTACCCAAATAGCATCGCATCCTCTGCTGGAACGACGAAGATGTGTCACGAAATCCATAGCTATGTGCTCCCAATTCCATTGGGGCACTTCCAAACTATGCAACAGACCACCAGGTCTCATCCTTTCGGCTTTAACCATCTGACAGTTCAAACATCGAGCAACGAATCCAGCAACGTCGCTCTTCAGGCCAGCCCACCAGAAGTGCGGCTTCAACGCATGGTACATCTTCCGTGGTCATACCGTAGGGAATAAAATGTGCAGACTTCGACAATCAGTCGATAACTACCCAAATAGCATCGCATCCTCTGCTGGAACGACGAAGATGTGTCACGAAATCCATAGCTATGTGCTCCCAATTCCATTGGGGCACTTCCAAACTATGCAACAGACCACCAGGTCTCATCCTTTCGGCTTTAACCATCTGACAGTTCAAACATCGAGCAACGAATCCAGCAACGTCGCTCTTCAGGCCAGCCCACCAGAAGTGCGGCTTCAACGCATGGTACATCTTCCGTGCACCAGGATGAACACTATGTCTGCTGCAGTGCGCTTCCCGAAGGATCTCCTCCTTCAAATCAATGAGGTTAGGCACAACCAGCCTGCCACGAAACCTCAAGCAACCATCAGAAGAAACAGAATAATCTTCAAGTTCTCCAGCCCTGACCTTTAACTTCAATTCGTGGATGGAAGGATCAGTCCTTTGAGCTGCTCGAATACTAGAAACAATCTACGGCTCAACTTGGAAAGAAGAAACCACAACATAATCTTCAGCCGGGTAGAATCTCCAACCAGTAGTGTTAAGATACTCCTAATCCTTAGAGATATACAACGAAGCAAGCATCTCACTAGCCTTCCTGCTCAAATCACCAGCCACTACGTTCGACTTCCCAGGCTGATACTTGATCTCACAATCAAAGTCCTTCAGCAGCTCCATCCAACGACGTTGTCTCATATTCAAATCGGGCTGCGAAAACAAATACTGCAGACTTTTGTGGTCCGAGTACACCACAAATTGCTCGCCATACAGGTAATGACGCCAGATCTTCAACGTAAAGACCACGGCTGCTAGCTCCAAATCATGGACTGGATAACGAGTCTCATGCGGTTTCAACTGCCGCGAGGCATACGCAATGACTCGACCATTCTGCATCAAAACACAGCCCAATCCATTGAGCGAAGCGTCAGAACAAACAACGAAACCACCTGATCCGGACGGCAGAGCCAACACAGGTGCAGTAGTCAGTTTCTCCTTGAGCAATTGAAACGCATTCTCACATTGCTCAGTCCACACAAACCTCTTGTCCTTCTGAGTCAATTGAGTCATCGGCTTTGCTATGTTAGAAAATCCTTCAATGAAACGACGATAATAGCCATCCAGACCCAAGAAACTGCGAATCTCCGACACATTCCTGGGATGCTCCCAGTTCAGAACAGCATCAACCTTACTGGGATCCACAGAAATCCCCTCGGCTGAAATAACATAACCCAAGGAAACGACGCGGTCCAGCCAAAACTCACACTTGGAGAATTTAGCTTACAGCTGCTGGTCTCGCAACGTCTGAAGGACAATTCACAAATGCTCCTTATGCTCCAAAGGAGTATTAGAATATACCAAGATGTCGTCAATGAACACTATAACGAAAGATCTATGAACTCTCTGAAAATCCGGTTCATCAGATCCATAAAGACTGCAGGCGCGTTGGTCAACCCAAACGGCATAACCAAGAACTCAAAGTGTCCGTACCTCGTACGAAAAGCAGTATTTGCGTCATCTTGATCTCTTACTCTCAGCTGATGGTACCCTGAATGCAAATCAATCTTCGAAAATACCGCAGAACCTTGCAGCTGATCAAACAGATCATCGATCCTGGGTAAAGGTTACTTGTTCTTGACAGTCGCTTTATTCAACTGGCGGAAATCAATGCACATCCACATTGAGCCATCCTTCTTCTTCACAAACAAAATGGGCGCTCCCCACGGCGACATGCTAGGTCTGATGAAACCTTTCTCCAGCAAATAGTCCAACTGCACCTTGAGTTCTCTCAACTCCGTAGGAGCCAAACGATATGGGGCACGAGAAATCGGAGCTGTGCCAGGCACCAGCTCAATGCTGAATTCAATCTCCCACCTCAGAGGAAAACCAGGAATCTCCTTCGGGAACACATCGGGAAAATGTCGCACCACGGGAACGTCGCTAAGCTGCACACGAGAAGAAGAAGACACATCCAAAGCGTAGATCATGAAGCCAGCATTCCCTAAGGACAACAGACTGAACATCTCCATCGCTGAGACTAACGGGATCTTCGATCCAGAATCCTGACCGTAGAAGTCCCACTTCTCGCCAGCAAAGGCCTAAAACGACAATCCCATGGAAGCAATCCACGGAGGCCCTATAGTTGGACAACACGTCCACCCAACGATACAATCGAAATCCCACAACATCAGACGGATCAAATTTTCCAACAACACATGCTCACCAAACCGAAACACGCCATCTAACAAAACCTCCTGGGAAAACAGGCTCACACCGCCTGGGGTAGAAACAGAAATAGCATCGCGCAAAGGGATGGTATGCAGAACATGCTCAATAACAAACGAATCAGAAATGAAATAATGTGATGCCCCCGGTGTCAAACAACACACGTGCAGGAAAATCGAAAACAAGACAAGTACCTGTGATCACCCTGCTCGGCATCTCCTCGGCCTGCTCCATAGTCATGATGTTGGCCTGAGCATGCTGAGGTCCAGAATAGAACGGCTAAGATGACTGTCCGAATCACGAAGGACCAGGCTGCTGGAACGGCCTGAACGGAGTCTCACCAATCCTGGGCGGCTAAAACTGAGGGGAACGACCCCTAGACTATCCTCCACGACCCTGAGACGGGGCTGCGGCTTTCTGCGATCCCACAGACGGACACACAATAGCAAAATTCCCATACTGACCACAAAGATTGCAGGAGCCCTGCACACCGACACACTGGGTAGAAGGATGCTTGCCACCACAAAAACCACAGAACTCAGCCTGAGAACCACTGCTACTCGAGCTACCTGAACCAGACGAACCAGAACCAGACTTCTTCTTGAACTGTTGACCGTGGGGTCCAAACCTCTGACGGCCAGACTGATGTGCCACCTGCGGCTACTGCTGCTGCTGGGGCTGATGGGCTGACTGGGAGGACTGCGAAGACTGCGCTCCCTGAATAGCAGGACGACCACCCTGCGCTACCTGCTGCCTACGAGCACGACGACTCCTCAAACCCTCAATATCAATAGCATTATCAACTGCTTCAGCATAAGTCTTGGGTTTGCTTGTCAGCACCATCTGATACAGTTCCTCATTCAAACACTCTAAGAATCTGGTCCTCTTGGCCCTTTCCTGGCCAGAAACGTGCGGAACGTACGTCAACCCACACGCCACAAGTTGGCTATAGAAGCACCTCGCCACCAGCGCTCTGCACCCTTCCTCAACTGAGGGTCACCAAACTCAACCGATGTTGGCGACAATGGCAGATCCGGATCCCGTTTCCCGGGGGAGCTGTAGAAGTTAAAAGTTTTGCCTCGAGATACGTTCAATACATTAAAACTAATCAATAAACCATTCATAGGGCGTTTATCGATTGTTACCTTGCTGGCGTCTAGGCGCCTGGCTCCGACCAGTTTCACAGGGAAACCGGCACTTCAAAAGGTAGGCGGCGGTAGATCGTCTAATCAGGTCCACGACCGGAAATACGATTCCTTCGTCAGCCTGCACTAGAAGGCCTGACGAATTTGGCACGGACGGAAACTCCTCGAAAAGCTGATCGGAACAAGTCCGATCACGCCAAGAGGCGGCGGACGGCGGAGCGCGGCAGCGCGTGGGCGGCGCACGGTGGTCGGTCGAGAGAGGGAGGAGGGGGCGGCGCCTATATGGGAGCTAGGGTTGTGATCTAATGTTATGATTAAAGCCCTAGGTCATATCAACATATAGACCTATGATGGGCTTGAACCGGCCCATTGGACTTGGGTCAGGCCCAAGTCCATATGAACATTCGGTTCAATTAAATCATTGCGGTTTCATCATAACTCCGATCGACGATCAGATCGGACCGATCGACTCAGTTTCCAAAACTGAATATTATGATGTGAAAAACAATTTTTCATATCACCTAGACCAAAATTACAGTTTAGCCCCTCAACTTTTGGGAAATCGCAATTTTACCCCTGTTGACTTTTAGGAAGTCGCACTCCCTAAAATCCTCTTCCTTTGCTCAACACATTGAGCTCAGTTTCCGTGTGGAAATCATGAATCCAGTACTTGTGTGACCCTCAATGGTTCAGGGATACATCTAGCCGTGGGCCCACAACCATTGTGACTCCGAAATCACAATTTCGGACTGACCCATCGGATCATGGTAAGGCGCCTAGCAACATCGCCCCATGATCCCCTAGGTATCACTGATTGTGCCTGCAAGAACCAGTATGTCGTGGTTAGTGTACAGTACGGTCCTTTCAACACATATATCTCGATCAGATCAACGACCATTTGTTAGAGTAGATGCCCAACTAGCCAACTTGTGGCGTGTGGGTTCATACACTCTTGTATGAAACGATCTTTATATATGATATTCGCATTTGTTTATGGCATTCTTTACTTTAATTGTGTTGCATAATGATTAACAATTGCATTGAGTAAAGACCTAGAATGCACTATAGTGTATGTTAGATGTGATAGTGGGTATGAAGGCTATCATGAAACACATCTAATAGTCACTGTGTATTCTGAACAAGTTCCTAGTCGATTGGGCCGTCAAAATGAGGATAAGGCCACCCGAGCTCGAGACTAGTATCTGCGATGCGAAGTACCATGTTTCATTGGTAGGGAACATTGTGATGTTCTGAGCATGCAGATAGATAGTGACCTGGTGATCTATCGAACTACCCTCGTTCGGACTTTCCAAATGGTTACCATTTGTCGAGTGGATAAGTCCGAGGTCTTGGTTGTACTGATTAGTCCTCACGACTCGAAACGTCATTGAGACTCTACATGATAGGCGTCTCACTTTGACCCGTTTGACGACTCACATGGGATCATTAGGCGGCGGGATTGGGTGAGACCTCGATGCATGTAGGAGTCGATGCATCGTTGTCGAGGATTCACCGCTCGCAGACATGCGTGGATATCCTATGCTATCTGAGGGGATAATAGTGTATAAATCTCTGGCCAGAGTACTAGAAGTAATTTAAGTAAATGGGTTTACCTAGTTATACTCGCGATGTCACTATTCGATCTCCAAGATGTATGCATAGCTATCGGATCTTTAGCGACTCTCGATTTACCAATGGTCGTTGATCTGATCAGGATATATGGATTGAAAGGACCGTACTGTACGCTAACCACGACCAACTGGTTCTTGCAGGCACTATCAGTGATACCTAGGGGATCATGGGGCGATGTTTCTAGACGCTCTTACCATGATCCGATGGGCAAGTCCGGAATTGTGATTCCGGAACCACAATGGTTGTGGGCCCACGGCTAGCTGTATCCCTAAACCATTGAGGGTCACACAAGTACTAGATTCGAGATTCCCGCACGGATACCCAGCTCAATGTGTTGAGCACGAGAAGAGGATTT
>KQ992455.1:361451-385052 GCA_001598015.1 Dorcoceras hygrometricum | reverse complement strand
GATTTCCGATCTCCAATCTGAATTTTAAAACGTTAGATACAATTATGGCAAATCATATTGATCAGATCCGGGTAACCATGGCTCTGATACCACTGTTGGTGGATCCGGATCCACCCCCCGGTCAGGCAGCGGAAGAACAAAAATATAGAAACCGGGAGGCGATCAATACGATAATCAAAACTACATGTATCGACATATATAGGGTGTTTCAGGCGTGTTACCTCGCTGGCACTTGTGCCTGGCTCCAACCGGTGTTTCAAGAACCCGGCGCTTCTCGGTAGATTGCGGTAGATACGCCAATCCGGTCCACGACCAGATCCGAGACTCCTTCGTCAGACTGCACTAGAAGTCCTGACGAGATCAGCACGATCGGATGCTCCTCGAAAAACTAGGCCGGAACGAAATTCCGGCGAAGTTGGGCGGCGGGCGGCGGCGGCGAGAGAAGAGAAGGGAGGCGGCGGTTTGCTAGGGTTAGGGTTGATGATTGTAGTAATTATGAAGTCTCTTAATCATTAAGTCCAATAATCAACATTAAATAGACTTAAGGTAGACTTGGGCCGGTCCAACGGGCCCGGGTCCAAATGACGATATCTATCGCTGTGACTTCATCGTAACTCCGATCGCCGATCAGATCGGACCGATCGACTCAGTTTCCAAAACGTGTAGTGTAACTAGGTAAACACATTTACCTAAAACACTTGTAGTACTCTGGCCAGAGATTTGCACACTATTATCAGATAGCATAGTCCACTCGACAAATGGTAACCACTTGGAAAGTCCGAAGGAGGGTAGTTCGATAGATCATCAGGTCACTATCTATCTGCATGCTCAGAACATCACAATGTTCCCTACCAATGAAACATGGTGCTTTGCATCGCAGATACTAGTCTCGAACTCGGGCGGCCTTATCCTCATTTTGACGGCCCAATCGACTAGGAACATGTTCAGAATACACAGCGACTATTAGATGTGTTTCATGATAGCCGTCATACCCACTATCACATCTAACATACGCTTTAGTGTAATCTAGGTCTTTACTCAACACGATTGTAAATCATTACACACATAATGAAAGTAAAGAATGCCATATAAAAGAATGCGAATATCATATATAAAGATCGTTTGTACAAGAGTCAACAAAACCCACACGCCACAAGTTGGCTAGTTGGGCATCTACTCTAACAGTTACCATTTGGGAAGATTTGCTTCTGCCGTTCAGGTAGCTTGTTTGGTAAGTGTTAGTTCCTACTTTGCGCTTTGTTTAGAGCTGTTTGTTGAGCTAGAAGGGTAGGATAGAGCTGGTTGAGTTCGTAGCTCCCATTTCGTAGCTCTGAGCTTTGCATCCCTGGGTTAGCGTTGTTATTTGACTTAGCAGGTTTAAGATCTGGGTGCTCGGGACTGCTTTTGTGGTAATTTTAGCTCAGAACTAAGGTATGGATGTGAGATTGTTTTACAGCGTTGGATTTGGCATGGATATTATGTGTGCTGCTGTGTATGCTTATTTGTTGTTATTGCTTGCTTCTGCTGTGTTGATTACTGCAAGCTGTTACATTGCATACACGCAATATTCATGTTGAGCTCAGGTCTTGTTAGTCGTGCCCTGTTGTGTTGATATGTGCGTACCAAGATGCTTGTTTGGAGGCCGAGCGGGTAACTCCCGTCACCCTCATCTCCCTGCTGGGATCTGTTAGCCGCTACGAGCCGAGTGGGTAGCTCCCACATCTCATGAGTTGGGCAACAGTATGTTGAGTGATCTGTTGTGCATCTGGTATCATGTGTTGAGACGAGTGGGTAGCTCCCATATACTCACACACACCGTGGACACTATCTTTCCGTTGATTCGATATCAGTTGTTGAGCAGTTTCTTGAGATCCTTTGGCTCCCTGCCTTCGGTTGTAGCCTTGTTCTCATGCATAGAATCTGCATATTATCTATTGATATTTAACTTCTGATTTTCAGTTGCTCTCCGTACTGGGGTTTGACCCCAATGCCCCTCTGGGGCTGGTTGTTTTTGTTTTCCTGTGTGTGTTTCAGGTTATCATGGTTTCTCAGCTGATCGTGGAGTTGAACCATCTGGTAATTCCCCCGAAGGTGGATAGAGTGTCCCAGTTATATATAGTATATTTATGTTATATTGTATTGTATCTATGTTGAGCGAGAGAATCATCATGGATCTTTTGATTGTATAATTGGGAGTCACTCTATGCTTGTATGTTAGTTGTGATGTATGCATTGTAGTGGAGTTTTCAGTTGTTGTAAAACCATTATTTTAAGTATCATTGTATTTTAACTAATGCTTTTTCTAAGTCAGACCAAAGCGAAAAATTTTAGCCACTATTTTAATGCTTCCGCTACTATTTATTGCATGGTTAACTCTGTGTTGTGCACCGGGCCTGAAATTTTTGGTATCAGAGCTTAAGCTGGGATAAGCTCAATTTCTTTTGATCACACTTGAGTCTAGGCACAATGTTGCTTGTTGCATGTGCATGACTATGTGATTTATTTGCTATGTGATATACTTGTTGCTGTATGACCTTATTGTTTAGTGCCTTCATAGATGCCGCCTAGACGTAGGGGTAGAGGTAGAGGGCATATTCCGGAAGAGTCTGAGGGTCAGAACGAAGAGATTCAGCATAGTTTTCCTGGTCGTAGGTGTACTAGGCAGATTGACGATGAGGTTGATGTGATGGCAGCCCGAGTGGATGAGATGAAACTAATCATGGCGAGGTTTCAGCGTATTAATCGTCAGACTTTCAATGGTGACAAGAGTAGTCGGAGTCTTGGCTGCAGCATATTACTGGCCTGTTTGATAGAGTGCGCTATGATTATGACCGCAGATTGAGTTTGGCGACGTTCCAACTGCGGAAGAATGCAGAGCGATGGTGGAGAGGTTCTTCACGTACGCTTGAGGAGACTGGTGCAGGGATTACTTGGGATAGTTTCTGTACGGCATTCCACCAAGAGTATGTTCCGGAGTCTTATGTGAATGCTCGGGAGCGTGAGTTTGACAACTTGGTTCAGGGAACCATGTCGGTGGGCGAGTATGCTCGTAGGTTTTCTTCTCTTTGGCTTACGTTCCTCATGTGTCTGGCCACAATAGGGCGAAGAGGAACCATTTCTTAGAAGGGCTTAATGAGGATTTTTACTCCTTGGTGTTGCGTGAGTTTGACAACTTGGTTCAGGGAACCAGTGTCGGTGGGCGAGTATGCTCGTAGGTTTTCTTCTCTTTGGCTTACGTTCCTCATGTGTCTGGCCACAATAGGGCGAAGAGGAACCATTTCTTAGAAGGGCTTAATGAGGATTTTTACTCCTTGGTGTTGGCGAGTTCACCTACCAGTTATGCGGATGCGGTGGACAAGGCTATGGACATCGAGGAAGGGTTGAGGAACCGGAGGTCTCGGGTTCAACCTTCAGCGGTGCAAGGTTCACGTCCCAGTGTTCCAGGGGCGCAATCTCCCAAATTTCCCTAGTCATCGCAGCAGCAGCCCCAGCAGTTAGTGCAACAGTCTGGATGCCACAGGTTTAGGCCTCGTGGTCAGCAGTTTAAGAAGAGCAGGGTTCTAGTTCTTCTGGCTCCGGTATTTCTAGCAGCAGCAGTAGCCCTAGGGCCATATTTTGTGGCCAATGTGGAGGCAAACACCCCTCGGTGCAGTGTAAGGGTGTTCAGGGTGCTTGCAATAATTGTGGGCAGTATGGACATTTCGCGAGAGTGTGTCCATTGGCGGGATCTCAGCACGCCGCAGCCCCACCTCAGGGTCGTGCTGGTGGATCTTCTAGAGGTCGTTCTTTTCCTGCTCCGCAGCAGATGGTGGGAGAGACTCAGTATAGGCCGTTCCAGCAGCCTGGTCCTTCGCGGTTTGGACAGTCTTCTCAGCCTCAGTTTTCAGGACCTCGGTATGCCCAGGTGAATGCCATGACGAGGGAGCAAGCGGAAGGCATGCTAGGAGGAGTGATTGCAGGTACTTGTTCTGTCTTTTATTTTCTTGCACGTGTATTTTTTTACACTGGAGCATCACATTCGTTTATCGCTGATGCATTTGTGGTTAAGCATGGTTTGCATACCACTTCTTTGTGTGATGTTGTGTCTGTTGCGACTCCTGCCGGCGCGAGCCTGTACTCCCAAGAGATTTTGTTGGATGGCATTCTTAGGTTTGGTGAGAACCTGTTAGTAGCGAACTTGATTCGTTTAGTGATGTGGGATTTTGATTGCATTGTGGGAATGGACGTGTTGTCTAGTTATAGGGCCACCGTGGATTGTTTCCATGGCGTTGTGCGTTTTAGGCCCCAGTTTGGCGAGAAATGGAATTTCTATGTCCTCGATTCCCGATCGAAGATTCCCTTGGCCTCTGCTATGGAGATGTTTTGCCTTATGTCATTGGAGAATGATGGATTCATGATCTATGCTATGGACACATCCTTTTCATCGTGTGTGGAGCTTAGCGACATCCCTGTTGCTCGAGATTTCCCTGATGTGTTTCTCGAGGAGATTCCTGGCTTTCCTCCAAGAAGGGAGATCGACTTCAGCATTGAGTGGGTACCTGGTACAGCTCCAATTTCGCACGTCCCGCATCGTTTATAGCAAGCTGAGTTGAGGGAGTTGAAGGTACAACTTAGTGATTTGCTGGAGAAAGGTTTTATTCGACCGAGCATGTCGCCCTGGGGAGCTCCTATCTTTTTTGTGAAGAAGAAGAATGGTTCCATGAGGATGTGTATAGACTTCCGGCAACTGAATAAGGCCACAGTGAAGAATAAGTATCCTTTACCGAGGATCGATGACTTGTTTGATCAACTTCAGGGTTCGGCGGTATACTCTAAGATCGATCTGTATTCGGGTACCATTAGCTGCGCATTCGAGAGCAAGATGTTGCGAAAACTGCATTTCGTACGAGGTACGGGCATTATGAGTTTTTGGTTATGCCTTTTGGTTTGACGAATGCCCCTGCAGTTTTCATGGACCTGATGAATCGAGTCTTTCGAGAGTTCATCGATCAGTTTGTGATTGTGTTTATCAATGAAATCTTGGTGTACTCAAAGACTGCGATGCAGCATAAAGAGCATTTGGGGCTGGTTCTCCAAACACTACGAGACTCGCGGCTGTATGCTAAGTTTTCTAAGTGCGATTTTTGGTTTGATAGAGTAGTGTTTCTGGGTCATGTCATTTCGGCCGATGGACTGTCTGTGGATCCCAGTAAGGTAGATGCTGTTGTGAACTGGGAGCGTCCCAAGAATGTTTCTGAGATTCATAGCTTTTTGGGATTTGCTAGATCGAGGGATTTTCTAACATAGCTAAGCCTATGACGCAGTTGACTCAGAAAGACAAGAGATTTGTTTGGAATGAACAGTGTGAGAACAGCTTTCTGTTGCTCAAGGAGAAGCTAACTACAGCGCCAGTGTTAGCTTTGCCTTCAGGTTCAGGTGGTTTTGTGGTTTGTTCGGATGCTTCGTTGAATGGATTGGGTTGTGTATTGATGTAGAATGGTCGAGTCATTGCATATGCTTCTCGTCAATTGAAACCGCATGAGACTCGATACCCAGTTCATGATTTGGAGTTGGCAGCAGTGGTCTTTGCCTTGAAGATTTGGCGACACTACCTGTATGGCGAACAGTTTGTGGTGTATACGGACCACAAGAGTCTTCAGTATCTGTTTTCTCAGCCTGATTTGAACATGAGACAGCGTAGATGGATGGAGATGCTGAAGGATTTTGATTGTGAGATCCAATATCAGCCTGGGAAGGTGAATGTAGTTGTTGATGCATTGAGCAGGAAGGCTCAATTGGCTGCTTTCTTCGTTGCAGATTTCGAAGGTCCATGAGCATTTCAGCACTACTGGTTGGCGATTTTACCCGGGTGAGGATTATGTTGTGGTGTTTTTTTTCAGTTGAGCCACAGATTGTTTTGAGTATTAGAGCAGCTCAGAGAACAGATCCATCTATCCATGAGTGAAGTTTAAGGTTAGAGCTGGACAGTTGGAGGCCTATTCTGTCTCGTCTGATGGTTGTTTGAGATTTCGTGGTAGGTTGGTAGTGCCAAATCTGATTGATTTGAAGGAGGAGGTCTTGAAGGAAGCACACTGTAGTAGACATAGTGTCCATCCTGGTGCAAGGAAGATGTACCATTCCTCGAATCCGCACTTCTGGTGGGCAGGTTTTAAGAGTGATGTTGCTGATTTTGTTGCGCGTTGTCTGAACTTTCAGCAAGTTAAGGCAGAAAGGATGAGACCTGGTGGTTTATTGCAGAGCTTAGAGATGCCCCAATGGAATTGGGAGCACATAGCTATGGATTTTGTAACGCATTTGCCTCGTTCCAGTAGAGGTTGTGATGCTGTCTGGGTGGTTATTGTAGATTGTCGAAGTCTGCTCACTTCATTCCCTAAAATATGACATACTCTTTGAAGAAAATGGTGAAGCTGTACATAGATCTTGTGGTGCGTTTGCATGGTGTGCCTGTGTCCATTGTTTCATATCGAGATCCAAGGTTTACTTCCAGATTTTGGAAGAGTTTGCGAACAGCTTTGGGCACCAGATTGGCTATGAGTACTGCTTATCATCCCCAACCCTATGGCCAATCTGATAGAACTATCCAGATTTTAGAGGATATTTTGGTAATGGATTTCAGTGGTAGCTGGCAAGATTCATTGTCTTTGGTTGAGTTTTATTATAATAACATCTACCAGGTGACAATTGGAATGGCACCATTCGAGGCTTTGTATGGTAGGAAGTGCATATCGCCTATATATTGGGAAGAAGTGGGGGAGAAGCAGCTGTCTTATCCAGAATTTGTGCAGTATATGAGAGATCAAGTAGATCGGATTCGACAGCGTATGAAAGCTGCACAAGATCGTCAAGCTAGCTATGCGAACAGATAGGCCTTTGGATTTCAGGTTGGAGATCTGTTCTTCCTGAAAGTTTATCCTTTTAGAAGTGTCATGAGATTTGGTCTCAAGGGAAAGTTAGCTCCTCGTTATGTTGGACCTTATGAGATTGTGGAGAGGATCGGTCCTTTGGCTTATCGCTTGTTACTGCCACCAGGTCTGTCCTCATTGCATGATGTTGTATGGTAGGAAGTGCATATCGCCTATATAGTTGGGAAGAAGGTGGGGAGAAGCAGCTGTCTTATCCAGAATTTGTGCAGTATATGAGAGATCAAGTAGATCGGATTCGACAGCGTATGAAAGCTGCACAAGATCGTCAAGCTAGCTATGCGAACAGATAGGCCTTTGGATTTCAGGTTGGAGATCTGTTCTTCCTGAAAGTTTATCCTTTTAGAAGTGTCATGAGATTTGGTCTCAAGGGAAAGTTAGCTCCTCGTTATGTTGGACCTTATGAGATTGTGGAGAGGATCGGTCCTTTGGCTTATCGCTTGTTACTGCCACCAGGTCTGTCCTCATTGCATGATGTGTTTCATGTGTCTATGCTGAGGAAGTATGAGCCAGACCCTTCTCATGTGTTGTGAACTGTCGAGGTGGAGCTAGATCGGACTTTGAGTTATGTTGAATATCCCTTGCAGATTTTGGATAGAAAGTAGAAGCAGCTCAGAAACAAGACCATTCCTTTGGTGATGGTCCACGGGAGCAAACATGGTAGAGAAGAAGCTACGTGGGAGTTGGAAGAGAAAATGCAACGTGAATGGCCATATCTGTTTGAGTAGATTTTGCATTTGACTCCAGTAGCTATTTGATTGTTGTTGTTTGTTCTAGTTATATTGAACTCTTGGTTGGTAGCCTCCTGTTGCGTGTTAGAGGTTACTGGTTGTTTTGTGCATAGCGTGGTTATCCAGTTTCGGGGATGTTTGTTGAATTTGTTCAGATCTGGAGTTGGTCTTTGATTTTGAGGATGAAATCTTATTTTCAGTGGGGGAGAGATGTGAGACCTGAAATATTATTGGATTAATTGAGTTAATTAATCGGGTTTAGCATAGACCAGATTTGGCGTGAATAGATCTGGGATGGATTAGCTTTGATTTGGTACGCTTGGTGAGCGCATCGGGTTTCTATTTGTGTGTTTAGAGCAGATATGGACAGTTGTAGAGTTCAACAGGGTAGTAGGCAGTTTTGGAGAGTTGAGAAGTGCTGGTTGGTGGTTTCAGTTTCAGCGCTGGTTGGTTGTAATTGAGGCTAGAGGTGAAATCTGGTTGTCGCAATTATCTTGAGTTCGCTAATGTATATCCTGAGCGGGTAGCGAAACACCGTTTAGAGGAAATCAGATTTGAGATGAATTAGTTCCTAGCGCTGCGTGGACCGGCCTGGTTCGAGAGTTTACTATAGATCGGTTTGGGTTGTCTAGACCGGAACTCGGTGTGATGTCGTTTTGGATTCAATGAACGCTGGTCAGTGTTAGTGTCAGATCTGAGAATCCAGATCTGAGTTGCGATGCGACGCCGTTTAGCGACAACAGATTTGGTATTAGTGGGATGACGTGTCCAGTGGAATAGTGAACTACTGTGCGACTCCGTTTAGAGAGACACGTGTATGTGTTAATTGGTTAGTGGTACGACGTCGTTCGGTAGTAGCGCGCTGGTTTAGCGTATGATCTAGATCTGGAGTGTTACTCAGATCTGAGTGGGTATCATCAGCTTTGAGCCAATATTGTCGGTGAGTACTGTTCATCATATCTGGGGAACTTAAGTGGTTTTTATAGAAGACTTTGACCGTAATCTTGCTATTGTTTCCCGACACTTAGAAATATTTCTCGTAACCTTACCCTATCGCGATACCCTAGCTACTGTTCACCGAAGCTTATCTTCTTCGATTGTCGGCGGTATACAGCTCCGATTGAAGCAAGAGTGGTAGCGTTGGACTCCTCTTGTTAATGCGCTTCGTTCTATACCTTTTTTGAAGGATTTCGATTAGCTGGAAAAAGATCGCGAAGGAAGCTGCTTTGTGTAGTCTGTTACCATTTGGGCATATTTGCTTCTGCCTTTCAGGTAGCTTGTTGGGTAAGTGTTAGTTACTACCTTGCGCTTTGTTTAGAGATGTTTGTTGAGCTAGAAGGGTAGGACAGAGCTGGTTGAGTTCGTAGCTCTGAGCTACACGCGTTCCCTGAGTTAACGTTGCTATTTGACTTAGCAGGTTTAAGATCTGGGTTCTCGGGACTGCTTTTGTGGTAATTGTAGCTCAGAGCTAAGGTACGGATGTGAGCTTGTTTTACAGTGTTGGATTTGGCATAGATATTATGTGTGCTGCTGTGTATGCTTCTGTGTTGTTATTGCTTGCTTCTGCTGTGTTGATTACTGCAAGCTGTTACATTGCATACATGCATTATTCTTGTTGAGCTCAGATCTTGTTAGCCGTGCCTTGTTGTGTTGATCTATGCATACCAGGATGCTTGTTTGGAGGCCGAGCGGGTAACTCCCGTCACCCTCATCTCTCTGTTGGTATCTGTTAGTCGCTATGAGCCGAGTGGATAGCTCCCACATCTCATGAGTTGGGCAACAGCAGGTTGAGTGATATGTTGTGCATCTAGTACCGTGTGTTGAGACGAGTTGGGTAGCTCCCATATACTCATACACCCCGTGGCCACTATCTTTCCGTTGATTGGATATCAGTTGTTGAGCAGTTTCTTGAGATCCTTTGGCTTCCTGCCTTCGGTTGTAGCCTTGTTCTCATGCATAGCATCTGCATATTATCTATTGCTATTTAACTGCTGGTTTTCAGTTGCTCTCCGTACTGGGGTTGGGTTTGACCCCAATGGCCCTCTGGGGCTGGTTGTTTATAGATATCTTCAACTAAACCAGCTTAGGCGTCCTTCCAGTTTGGATATCTCCTTGTCTTCTCCAGACTAGCTATTGCGCATCGCACGTAAACCGTTAGTAGAATAATAACAGATTTTTGTTAATAAAAATGAAGATTCTGATCTGTAAACATGGATCCAACAGATTAACACAGCTTGGTACACTTAGAAAATATTGATGATTAATAAGCATCATGGTGTAATCCCATATGAGATCAGGAATGGGAAGAATCAACTCACGTGGTGTTCGATGAGACCAGCTTTCGATCTAATTCAGCTGCAAACTTGAATGATTTGTGCACCCATCTGGAATCAACCTAGATGATCAAGTGATGATGAGTCACAGATCAGAAACCAAGATGATGATCGGCACGCACTGGACACACCAATTACCAATGCAAATATTCAAACTATTGCGTAAGCCGATGTCCCAGGTACATCAAAGTCATTGATTTGACTAATGTTGACCCAGTGCAGGACCAGCAAGCAACATGTGTGGAAGTTGTCGGTGCTGATTTACACGACGTGCAAGCTGATGGAGAACATGAGCAAGCTGATGACCCAAAAAAATCAGAAGATATTGCCCAAGCTGAACCAGTTCAGAACACAGGTGTCAGCACACAACACGAAGAAAATCCCGTTGTACCTGATCTTTGGTGGCATTGAAATCACCCACCTGAGGAGGTCATAGACAACATTACTTCACCAGTTCACACACGAGGCCAACTTATGCATGAGTATTTCAATTTAGCATTCATATCTCATATACAATCTAAGCTGATTGATGAGGCTTTATGAAACGTACTAAACCTCTTAAATTTTTTTTTTTTAGAAAAGCAGATGTGGAATAAACATTTAATAAAAGCTATAAATAAAACCATAACTTAAAGCATTTGAAAATATCATCTCAACATCCGTTTAAAACTAACTGTAAAGTATCCGCAATCCACATCGCACAAGCTAACATAAAAATCAGAGTATTTAAAACTGTTTGCGGAAAACATGTCTAAAAGCAAAGGCATAAAAAACTGAGTGGTCACGGGGTAACAGCCGCAGCGGAGCATCAGACGTCCTCACCGCCAGTTGGAGTAATATCATCAACATCATGCTCATCTGCACCATTTAAACCTAGTGAGCCTAAAGGCTCAGCATGCTCTATCCGCTAATAACAAGGTACATATAATAAAACCACATGCAGGCACATAAGTGTAGGAACATAATTTCATGACATGCATGCTTGAAAGATCTTAAAACTTGAATCATACTACAGTCGTACATACTTCATCGTATAACATATATCTTAAGGCATGGCATAAACATAACATAACTTAAAAGAACATGTGAGTCGTATCCTTGAAGTGAGAGCCATTAATTCGATTGATCAATCTATAAACCAACGTACGTGGCGGTGTGGTTCACCCCGATGTCACACGAGGATCCCTATATGTCACACCTCTATGCTGCCACTTCACCATGATGTCACACATGGATCCATAAGCTCATCATTATACATTAACAGGGGATCCCCGGGCCCGGCTACCCGGCTAACTCCCATCATTACTTTGCCCCACAACACTTCAATCCCTCAAAATATTTTTCATTCATGTCTTAACATAATTTAAACTTTCATGATGCATGCATTTCATAAAATCTTGCAACTTAAAAACCTTGGCCCATTAATATATATTTAATTTCCTTTAAAACATTTCATAATTCAATACATAGCATAATACGTATATAATTAAATATATATTCATGGGCCTATGCATTATTTTTCCTCGGCCCGGTCAAGGACTGTCTCAAGCGACTGGCCCACTAATTCAAAGCCCAACTCCTCTACTAGACTTAAAATCATGCTAAGCCCAACTCAACTTGGCCCAACAACTAAGGATGACCCTCTTTAAAATCATTGAAGGGCTCGGCCCAACATCGTTAAAACAGGCTTAAAACTCATTAAATAAATATCGGCCCAAAATCCACTAATTTGGCTAAAATCCGAATTTACTTAAAAATTCCAGCAACTTAAAAATATATTTTGACTTAAAATCGTTGACCCAAAATCATTTTGGCCAAAACTAAATTTTAACTTAAAAAGTTGACTTGACCCAGTAAAAATGGCTCGGACTTTAAAAATAAAATAACCCGGCCCAAAAATAAAATAACTCGGACCGGTTAAAATAATTTATTTGAGGCTTAAAGAACCGGTTCGGTCCAATCGAACCAGCCGGTTCAATTGAACCGAAACAATTCACAAAACCTAACTCACGAAAACACACACACAGCCGCATGCAACACGCGACCCGCCGCCGACAAACACTTCGTTCTCCTTGCTCCTGCCACCACTAGCCAGAGCCCCGCCGGCTGGCAAGCAATTACCTCTTAAAAATCATTTGAAGGACTCGGCCCAACATCGTCAAAACAGGCTTAAAACTCATTTAAAATAACGGCTCAAAATCTAACAATTTGACTTAAAATCCAAATTACTTAAAAATCGACAATTTAAACAAATTTTGACTTAAAATCATTGACCCAAAAATCATTTTGACCAAGAATAATTTTGACTTAAAAAGTTTGACTTGACTCGATAAAATGACTTGGACTTTAAAATAAAACTACCCGGCCCATAAATAAAATAACTCGGACCGAACTTAAAATATTTGACTCGACACTTGACCAACTCGACCCGTCTCAATTGAACTGACCCATCGGCCCAACTAAACCGGCCCAAGCCCATCTCCCAATTACCCTAGACCAAAAACACACACACAACATGCTGCCGCCGCGACCAGCAGTCACTTATCACATTCGTTCTCCATGCTCCGGAAACCAATGCCGGAGCCCTTCCAGATGGACCACCCCAGGTCCAGGCGGTTCGAACGTGACCAACCTTGGCTCAAACCGTTGGCTAACCAGGGAGAACTGGTCGCTTCAAGTGGACGCTCCAGCCATGATGCGCCGTCGCGACCACCTGCTGGTCTTCGCGTTCGTTGTCCCTGATCCGGCCACCAATGCCAGAGCCCTTCCTGCTGGACCACCCCAGGTCCATATGGTTCTAACGTGACCAACCTTGCCTCAAACCGTGGCCTAACCAGGGATACCTAGTCGCTGCAATTGGACGCACCAGCCATGCTGCGCGCCGTCGTGATCACCTCCTGGTTCTAGAGATTTTTCTACCTGATCCGGCCACCACTGCCGGAGCCCTTCCGTCTGGACCACCCCCAGGTCCATACGGTTCTAACGAGACCAGCCACAGCCCCAACCATGGTGGCACGAGAGCGCACGACCCTGGAGAAGGCGACGCACCGCGCAGCCGCAGAACACACAGCAGAAGGTGTTTTGCATGCAGCCACTGGTTCGACCCTTAATATCCCACTTAGAACCACTACAAACCACCCCTAGGACCCCCATGAACCCCTTCAGGTCGAGCCATAACCCCTCAAGAAGTCCATCAACCGAAGCCATGCAAGAAAGTTCGAAAAACCGTGAGATGCACATGAAACAATACGTGCTCATGGACATGGATGCAAAGATCTGAAACATTCACATAAAAGTCATGCATAATCTTTGTAAAACAGTGTATTATGATCTAAATGTTGAGAAAAGAAAGAATAAAACATGCCTTGATCGAAAAAGAAGCGAAGATACGTGATACCGGAGCGGAGGACAATTGAGAATACCACACCATTGAGTTTCAATCCAAAACCTTGCAAATTTCGGTCACCTTAGGGAGAAAGGAGGCTGAAGTCGGCTGATGAGAGGAGTGGCTAGGGTAATTTTCGAAATTATGGTGAAGGGTGAATGAAAAGTGTACAAAAAAACCCTTACACCTTGTTTTATTTAAGGAAATAAAAGCTCATCAATACACTAGCCCTCCTTTAATTAAAAAGGCTTAAAAACATTTAAAATACAGACTTCAAGCCTTCAATTTTCGTAATATATGGCCTCTCAAATTTCAAAGTGTAGTAAAAGTCATAAAAATGGCCCGTATAGGCGAAAAACGGGTCCCCCTCGGTAACCGTGCATAAAATCTCATTTTTTTGGAAATGGTGCATAAAATAAAAATATTTTGCTTTAAAATATGTCTAAGGGTTAAAACAATTCAAAATTTTCGATTTGGTCGTCTCCGGACTCGTCCCCGCTTACCGGAACTCAAACGGTACCGTAAAGTGACATGCACAAATTAAAGCATAAAATCATCATGTAAACACATAAATGACATGAAAATCATGCTAACATAATGTTTTCCCCCTAGTCATGCATTCATTTCTGCGTAATCCGAATTTCGGGATGTTACACTTTAGTTGATCCAAGCTGGGTAGATGCAAACGCAAGAGGAACTAAATCAATTTGAAAGAAATAAGGTTTGACAATTAGTTCATAGGATATCTAATCACTCAATGATAGGAACGAAATGGGTCTTTAGTAATAAACTAAATTAATATGAAATAGTCATTAGAAACAAAGCTAGGTTGGCAGCACAAGTATTTAGACACTAGAAGTAATAGACTTTGATGAGATCTTTGCTCCGTAGCTAGGTTAGAAGCCATTCGCATTTTTCTTACATATGCTGCATTCAAAAACTTTAAAGTCTTCCAGATGGATGTGAAGAGTGTCTTTCTAAATGGCATCTTAAGTGAGGAAGTGTATGTAGCACAACATCCTGGCTTCATCAATCATACATATCCAGATCACGTTTACAAACTGGATAAAGCTCTAATCGGTTGAAGCAAGCACCAAGAGCTTGGTACGATACATTGTCTAAATTTTTGTTAGAACATTATTTTGTAATAGGCAGCCGATAAGACATTAGTTAAATTTGTTAAAAATGATCATGCTTTGTTAGTCCAAATTTATGTTGATGATATTATCTTTGGATCTACTAAACTCAAGTTGTGTTAGAAATTTTCTAGGTTAATGCATGAAAGTTTGAGATGAACATGATGGGAGAGCTGACTTTCTTTATTGGACATCAATTGCAACTGTAACGACCATATTTTTCAAAATTTCCAATTTTTTATAAACTGAAGGGTACGAATTTGAAAGATTTTCAAAATTTATCTGATCGAAATACAAATTAACCAAATAAAACTGGGCTAAATTGCAATCGTATATAAAATTTAGATCATGACTGGAAGGAAAACAGCTCAGGGCTTATAGAATACTTGGAAACTAGATAAAACCTTGCAAAATAAATTTCATTCAATTTACATAGAACTGTATATGAAATAACTGATATAATTTTGAAGCCAAATCTAAGCAGAACCAAATATGTAATATGTGCTAGCACGAAAAATGCAGGCTCCACGATAAACACCCCCGATCTGATCATCTCGCACCAACCAGCAACCTCTAATCTAATCACCTGCACTCAGGAAAACTAGTGAGCCTAGAGGCTCAACAAGCAAATTTGGAAATAGCGAAGGCAGGAAACACAAGCATAAAAATAACTTTAAACTGATAAGCTGTAAACTGATATGCTCGAAAGCTTATAGAACTGGAAAGCTGAACAACTCATAAGTTAAAAACCTGTAAACTGGTAAAGCATAAACTGAACATGCTCAAACATTCTTAGAACATTTAAAGGTATTTAAGGAAGTAAGCTTTAACATAAACTTTTCTCAATTTTGTGGTTGCAAACAACCCTGTTCTCGGTTCTTATTTTCTGTATGAGTTATGGCGGAAAAGCTCTCCTTAGGTCAGTCGCTTGAACAAGCTATCATCTGAAATCAGGAACTGGGGATAAATCCCAAACTATGTGAAGGGGTATATAGGTTCGTCAACCCATAATCCTTATCCTTCCTATGAAGGGGCACACTGGTTCATCAGCCAACGTCCTCACCCTCGCTGTGTTGATCGTCTGTTATCTTTACCATAAATCACTTTAAACTTTTGAAATTATACTTCCTTTAAAACTTTATGATATACGACAAGGAAACTTCTGCCATTCCTCTTCATCACCTTGCCATATATCATTAAACATTTTCTCTGCTGAAACTTTCTTTAAGCTGCTTTTCTGTAAAACTCACTTTAACCTTCTTTTCTTTGATCTGAATAAGATCGCTTACATATATGGTTTGCTATTTTAAAACTCATTTGATGTTAAAATCTACTGTGAGTACATCGGAGTTCAATCGAAGAAGAAACTCGAATCAGCATGGGCTATAGATATGACTAACGAAGCACATAGCTCTAAGCTGAAGAAATATCTCTTGAAATTTGGTAACTTCGAACAGATTATAGTTATACCTTCGAATCGAAGCTAATGGACAGAAGAATTAATTTTGAGATTACAGTAATAGTCCAGAGTGGACCTAAGCTGAATATGCTCAGCTCGGAGTAGAAAACAGATAGCGAGCGTAAACTAGCTCAGAATAGAAAATAAGATCTGGGCTGTTTGGTCAACTCAGATTAGGAGAAGTCAACACAACTTAAATGAGCAGACCGGATTACAATGGTCAAACAAAGTCAACTCAGATCGGACAGTGAAATCAGATCACGACTTTGATCAGCTCGGAACAATAACCAGATCGCGACTTAAAATCATCTCGAGAAAATAAACAGATCGTGAACTTAATATCAGCTCAAGGGAAATTATCAGATCGTGACTTAAACTCGACTCCGGAAAATAAACTGATCGTGAACCTAAGATCAGCTCAAGGGAAATAAACAGCTCATGACTTAAACTCAGCTCGGGAAAATAAACAGATCGCGAACTTAAGATCAGCTCAGGGGAAATAAATAGATCGCGACTTAAATTGGAACAGTTTGGAAATCAAATTATGAACTGAAATCATCGGAATCATATTAGCTTAGAATTACAGTAGAGTACGAATATCATCTTGGAGAAATTCTAATTGATTAGCTAAACTTATCATATCAGAACGTTCTAACTAGATCAGCTTTGCCTATCAACTCAGAACCTCATCCATAATCATTCAGCACGACATATCTACTGGAAACATCCATAGAACTTTACTTTGAAGCTACTTTCATACATTCCATAAATTTTGAGAGAAAACTAACTCAAACTTTGGTGAAACGTTCTCCCAGTAACCCTTTATGAAAACAAACTTTAGTAAACCAATTATTCATCAAGAACTCATCTCTTCGTTTGAAAAAATTCAAAAAAAAAACATTTCTCAAACCTTTAAAAACTAAAACAAACATGCAAGAAGGAAATCAATATATGTTTCAAAAGTACAGCAAAACAGATTTTACTTGCCTCAAAGTTGAACGACAGTTTGCACAGAATAGAATGACAGTTTGCACAGAATAGCTCCGACTTTGAATCTTCCACAAGCACGATCGGACAGTTTTAGATAGATTTAAAGAAAATTTTTGGTTGGTTTGTTGTTTGGAAGAGTTCTCCACTGCCTTATATAATCTCCAATGATGGAAACAGTGCGTAGTAGGTTTAAATTATTTACATAAGGCATGGGTTGTGGGACAACCGAATTTATTAAAATTTTCTCCTCTACACCAACCATTTATTAAACTTTTTTTTTTAAAACATTTTAGAATCTCGAACCGTGCTTGGCTTTATTCTTCCGAAAATACTCGCGAACTGGGTTCATAGTCTAATCTAAAATTCAGCTCAAACAAAAGCTGAATCACTGAATTGGAGCTAAACTTAGCAAATTAAACGCTTCGAAAATTTAGATTTATCATTGTGGATTTACGTATTTCTGGGCGTTACAACGACAGCTTGAGAAAGGAATCTTCATAAATCAAGCCAAATATACGAAAGAATTGCTGAAAAAGTATGGGATGGAAACTTGTTCAGCATCCGCTACCCAGATGAGTGCCTCTATCAAACTGGACAAAGATGAAGCTGGAACTTCCATTGAGGTATCATTGTATCGAGGTATAATAGGCTCTTTGCTTTACTTAACTGGTAGCAGAATGTTTGTTATCTGTATATGTGCTAGATTTCAAGCAGAGCCCAAACAGTCTCATTTTATTTCTGTTAAGCGCATTCTAAAATACCTTATTGGTACTCCTAATGTGTGCCTTTGTTATCCCAAAGACTCCAGTTTTCAATTAATTGGGTATAGTGATGCAGATTACACAGGTGACGTATCGATCTGCATAGCACAAGTGGGACGTGTCAATTTCTAGGAGATCATCTGATCTCATGGTTCGATAAGAAGCAGACATCTACAGGTGAAGCAGAGTACTAAGAAGTTGGGAGATGCTGTGCTCAGATCTTATGGATACAGCATCAGCTCAGAGATTATGTGGCATTGATGCTTCTGAAGCTCGTATCTTCTGTGACAATACCAGTGTTATTGCCATCACTTAGAATCTTGTGCTGCATTCGTGAACCAATCACATCAACATCAGGAATCATTTTATAAGAAATCACGTGATCAATAAGGACGTCAGGCTGGAATACATTTCAACAGAACAGCAATTTGCTGATATTTTCACCAAGCCATTTCCTGATGCTAAGTTTTTGTATTTTTGAAACATTGTGGTCTCTTGGAACTGCCCTAATCTGTAAATTGCATGTTCTCGGAGAGTTGCTAAGCTTAGGTGGAACCTTAGCTCATAAGTAATAAGATTTAAGTCAGCTGAATGTGCATGAGCTAAATGGATTCAGATTACGTACATATATGGTTGATGCTTATCCAAGATCTGATCTGATAGTACCTCTGCTCCGGATCACGCCCCCCGGCTAGGCAGCGGAAGAACAGAAAAATAGACGCCGGGAGACGATCAATACGATAATAACAAAACAATTGTCATTCATAGGGTGTTCAAAACACTACCTTGCTGGCACTTGTGCCTGGCTCCAACCGTAGTTACAATAACGTCGGCTCTTCACGGTAGATTGCGGTAGATAACGCCAATCCGGTCCACGACCGGATACGAGACTCCTTCGTCACCCTGCACTAGAAGGTGTGACGAGATCTGCGTGGACGGATTCTCCTCATCGAATTGGCCGGAGACAATTTTCCGGCAAAGAAAGCGGCGGCGGCGGCTTGAGAGAGAAGAGGGGGCGACGGCGTGTAGAACTTAGGGTTAGGGTTTTTTGAGAGACTTGTTAAGTCTAGGTTTAAGTCTAATTAAATAGACTTAAGTGTTGGACTTGGACCGGCCCAACGGGTCCGGGTCCAACGGATGAACATTCAGTTCATCTCCACCACCGAGACTTCATCGTAACTCCGATCGCCGATCAGATCGGACCGATCGATTCAGTTTCCAAAACTGAACAATATGATCTGAAAACCCGTTTTTTCAGAACCCCAGTGCAAAATGACCGTTTTGCCCCTCAACAGCGGGAAACCCCGGTTTGACCCCTGTTGACTTTTAGGAAGTCGCACTCCCCAAAATCCTCTTCTCGTGCTCAACACATTGAGCTGAGTATCCGTGCAGGAATCTCGAATCCAGTACTTGTGTGACCCTCAATGGTTCAGGGATACAGCTAGCCGTGGGCCCACAACCATTGCGGCTCCGGAATCACAATTCCGGACTTGCCCATCGGATCATGGTAAAGCGTCTAGCAATTGACTTTTAGGAAGTCGCACTCCCCAAAATCCTCTTCTCGTGCTCAACACATTGAGCTGAGTATCCGTGCAGGAATCTCGAATCCAGTACTTGTGTGACCCTCAATGGTTCAGGGATACAGCTAGCCGTGGGCCCACAACCATTGCGGCTCCGGAATCACAATAGAAGGTTTCATCATAGTCAACACCTTGCCTTTGAGTGTAACCTTTCGCGACTAGTCGTGCCTTGTAGGTCATTACCTTACCATCAGGCCCAAGTTTCCTCTTGTATACCCATTTACACCCAATAGGAACAATTCCTTCGGGAGGGTTAACGAGAGTCCAAACTTGGTTAGCATGCATTGAGTCAAACTCGGACTGCATTGCTTCAAGCCATAAGTTAGAATGAGCATCGGAAATCGCCTCCTTGAAAGTTCTTGGATCAGATCCAACAACTTGATCACCTTGATCATCTTCAAGGAGAAAACCATATCTCTCAGGAGCCCTAGGAATCCTCTCGGATCTTCTAGGTGCGACCATTTCTGGTATTGGCTCTGTAGGTGCAGGAGATTCACTTGGTACTTCGATTGGTTCTCGAACCTCTTCGAGTTCTACTATTTTGCCCTTTCTATCAATTAGAAATTCCCTTTCCATAAAGGTGGCATTCCTAGAAACAAACACTTTTGTTTCGCTGGGATAGTAGAAGTAGTATCCAATGGAATTCTTTGGATACCCAATGAAGTAGCATAAGATGGATCTCGTATCCATCTTATCTCCCACTGTCTGCTTCACGTAAACAGAACATCCCCAAATCCTCATAAATGAGTACTTGGGTGGTTTGCCCATCCATATCTCATACGGAGTCTTATCCACCGCCTTGGTGTGGACATTGTTCAACAACATTACCGCTGTTTCGAGCGCATAGCCCCAAAACGAGGTCGGAAGCTCAGTGAAGCTCATCATAGATCGAACCATGTCCAACAAGGTCCGATTACGACGCTCCGATACACCATTGAGCTGTGGTGGGTCAACAACATTACCGCCGTTTCGAGCGCATAGCCCCAAAACGAGGTCGGAAGCTCAGTGAAGCTCATCATAGATCGAACCATGTCCAACAAGGTCCGATTACGACGCTCCGCTACACCATTGAGCTGTGGTGTGGCCGGAGGGTTTAATCGTTGTTGTATGTGCTTCGACATCGCGAGTTGGAACGTCTTTTAATTTTAAGGTGTATAAATCATTTTCGCGTTCCCCAATTCCAATTAAACATTAATTCTTGTAAATATTGCAAAAAGAATTAGCAAACATACAAGAATATCCATCTCTATCAAGCATAGGAATAGAAATAATGTTTTTAATCAATTCAGGAACAAATAAAACGTCTCGTAACAACAACTAAAATTTGAAGACAGAAATAAATGAACATCTCCTATAGCTATAGCAGCAACCCTTGCTCCATTGCCAAGCCTCAAGTGGGTTCACCACCTCTTCAAGGGTGGCTTCCAGCTTGTTCATGTTGAAGTTGACCACAAAGGGGTCAAATGCAGCGGGTAACGAGAGGAGAAGTACATCCACAGACAGCTCGTGTGGAAGTGCGATATCAAGGCCCGACAGCTTTTCAACGAGCCCAATCATACGAACCCTATGCTCGCGGACCGAAGTCCCATCGCGCATGCGGCTCGTCATCAGCTCCTTGACAGCCGTGAACCTCTCATGTCGAGAGTTCTCCCCTATTGGGGATCTGGATCCGCCCCCCGGCGAGGCAGCGGAAGAACATAGAATAAAAGCCGGGAGACGATCAATACAAAAACAAACAATACAAATATCTTCATTCATAGGGTGTTCAAAAACCACTACCTTGCTGGCACTTGTTCCTGGCTCCAATCGTAGTTACAATAACGTCGGCTCTTCTCGGTAGACTGCGGTAGATATCGCCAATCCGGTCCACGACCAGAACCAAGATTCCTTCGTCAGCCTGCACTAGAAGAACTGACGAATTCTGCACGAACGTATTCTCCTCGAAAAACTAGGCCGGAACGATTTCCGGCGAAGCGGCGGCGGCGGCGGGCTGCGCACGGCGGCGGCGTGAGGTAATTTGAAGAGAGGGGCGGCGGTTTACACTTAGGGTTAGGTTTTATGAGAGAGTTATATCTAACCAAGTCTCTTAATACTATATAAATAGATTAAGTGTTCGACTTGGACCGGCCCAACGGGCCCGGGTCCAACAATGAACATTCAGTTCATCTCCACCACCGAGACTTCATCGTAACTCCGATCGCCGATCAGATCGGACCGATCGACTCAGTTTCCGAAACTGAATATTATGATCTGAAAAACCATCGTTTTTCATAACCCCAGTTCAAAATGACCGTTTTGCCCCTCAACAGCGGGAAACCCCGGTTTGACCCCTGTTGACTTTTAGGAAGTCGCACTCCCCAAAATCCTCTTCGTATTTCCCTTTCCATAAAGGTGGCATTCCTAGAGACAAACACCTTTGTCTCGCTGGGATAGTAGAAATAGTATCCAATGGAATTCTTTGGATACCCAATGAAGTAGCATAAGATGGATCTCGTATCCAGCTTATCTCCCACTGTCTGCTTCACGTAAGCAGGACATCCCCAAATCCTCATAAATGAGTACTTGGGTGGTTTGCCCATCCATATCTCATACGGAGTCTTGTCCACTGCCTTGGTGTGGACATTGTTCGACATTATTACCACCGTTTCGAGCGCATAGCCCCAAAACGAGATCGGAAGCTCAGTGAAGCTCATCATAGATCGAACCATGTCCAACAAGGTCCGATTGCGACGCTCCGCTACACCATTGAGTTGTGGTGTGGCCGGAGGGGTCCACTGTGAGAGAATCCCATTCTCTTTCAGATAGTCTTGAAACTCAGTACTTAAGTATTCACCACCTCGATCAGATCAAAGTGCCTTAATACTTTTGCCTAATTGATTTTCTACTTCAGCCTTTAACTCCTTGAACCTTTCAAAGGATTCTGACTTGTACTTCATCAAGTACAAGTACCCGTACCTAGAGTAATCATCGGTAAAGGTGATGAAGTATGTGTGACCGTATTTAGTACCGATACTAAATGGGCCGCACAAATCAGTATGGATCAAATCCAATAGGCCTTGGGCACGTTCACCCTTGCCCTTGAAGGGTTGCTTGGTCATCTTTCCTTTCAGACAAGATTCACAAGTCGGTAGGGAGTTTATGTCTGACAGATCAAACAAGTCACTCCTAACTAACTTGTTCATCCTACTTAGGGAAATGTGACCTAGCCTAGCGTGCCAAAGTTGTGCTGGGTTCAAGTTATCGTGTTTCCGTTTAACCGTTTTTGTGTGTGTTTCGACATCGCGAGTTGGAACGTCTTTTAATCTTAAGGTGTATAGATCGTTTTCGCGTTCCCCAATTCCAATTAAACATTCATTCTTGTAAATATTGCAAATCGAATTAGCAAACATACAAGAATATCCATCTCTATCAAGAATAGGAATAGAAATAATGTTTTTAATTAATTCAGGAACAAATAAAACGTCTCGTAACAACAACTTAAAATTTGAATACAGAAATAAACTAATATCTCTTATAGCTACTGCAGCAACTCTTGCTCCATTGCCTAGCCTCAAGTGGGTCTCACCCTCTCTAAGACGTCGACTTCTTGTCATCACCTGCAAATCATTGCAGATATGAGATCCACATCCGGTATCAAGTACCCAAGAAGTTGAATTTAGAGACATATTTATTTCAATATAGAACATACCTTCTGCAGTTCGCAACTGCTCGAGGTACTCCTTGCAATTCCTCCTCCAATGCCCAGCCTTGTGGCAGTGGTGGCAAACGTCCTCGCTCTTGTTAGGCTTAGAAGCCCTTGCCTTCGGCTTCTTGGCAGACTTCTCCTCCTTCGCAGGGGCAGAACGCTTCTTGCTCTTGAGTCTGGGTCCCTTCTTCGCAGAGGAACAAGAACCCAGAAGGAGGACGGGTTTGTCCTTCTTTATAGTCCCCTCAAACACTACAAGCATGTTCACCACCTCTTCAAGAGTGGCTTCCAGCTTTGTTCCCTACCAACGAAACATGGTACTTCAAATCGCAGATACTAGTCTCGAACTCGGGCAGCCTTATCCTGATTTTGATGGCCCAATCGACTAGGAACATGTTCAGAATACACAGCGACTATTAGATGTGTTTCATGATAGCCGTCATACCCACTATCACATCTAACATACACTTAGGTGTATTCTAGGTCTTTACTCAACGCAATTGTAAATCATTACACACATAATAAAAGTAAAGAACGCCATATAAAAGAATGCGAATATCATATATAAAGACTATTTGTATAAGAGTCTATAAAACCCACACGCCACAAGTTGGCTAGTTG